>CAKALG010044684.1:3009-16510 GCA_916700815.1 Helicolenus hilgendorfi
CCCATCTCCATTTTCTTGATGCATCTCCCACACCGGCATTGTCTCGTTTGAAAGCTTCATGTCACAGGAGATCACAGTCAGTGGTAGAGAGGATATCAGAGCCTCAAGTAGCTTTTTGTCCCTGTGCTTCTCCACTTGAGCCTATGAAAACAAGCTGATTAGAGAATACATCCCAGATCTTTTAAGACCTGCTTCAGGCACATCCGGATCCACGGAGTACGAGACAATGGGCCCTTAGCGCGGACATGTAATAGCCCCACCCAACATGGGACTTGTTTTGTGTCTCTTTGTAGTTTTATTTTTTGGAGTCTTGTAGGCATTTTGTTTTTTTTTGCATCTCTTTGTAGTCGGTTTGCATCTGATTATAGTCAATTTGTATCATTTCATTGTTGGTTTGCATCTCTTTGTAGCTGTTTTTTCGCTTTGTGTCACTTTGTAATCATTTTGCATCTCTTTTTAGTTGTTTTGCATCACTTTTAATTGTTTTTTTTTGTCTCTTTGCAGTCACTTTGCGTCTCTTTTTAGTATTTTTGTGTCTATTTGTTGTTGTTTTGCATTTCTTTGTAGTTGTTTTCTGTGCATCTCTTTCGTAGTCAGATTGTGTAATTATGTAGATGTTTTGCATCTTTTTGTTGTATTTTTTGTCTCTTCATACTCATTCGTTTTTCTGTCATTTTGTATCACTTAATTGTTTTGTGTCTCTTTTTTGTTCACTTTGTAGTCGTTCTGCATCTCTTTGTAGTTGTTTTTCATCTCTGTATTCATTCGTATCGCTTTATAGTTGTTGTTTTGTGTCTCTTTGTGTCGGTTTGCATCTGTTTGTAGTAGTGTCGTGTGGCTTTGTAGACTCTTTGTAGTCATTGTACATCTCTTTGTAGTACGTTTGTGTCTCTTTGTACTCATTTGTTTTTCCTTTAGTCTTTTTGTGTCTATTTGTTGTTGTTTTGCATTTCTTTGCAGTTGTTTTCTGTGCTTCTCTTTTGTAGTCGGCTTGTGTATTTTTGTAGTAGTTTTGCATCTCTTTGTAGTTGTTTTGCATCAACTGTTTCTTAACCCTTACTATGTGGTTGTGTTGCCTAAACCTAACTTCACATTTCCGGGCGCTGACCAATGGGCGGTATTTGATGTGAGAATGTTCTGAATATAAAGGAAAAAATAAACAAAAACAAATATTGAATTGGCTTTGGTTAGCAGATAATACTAAAACTCTAAAGCAAAAATAATCTAAACCAATCAAAAAATCAAGACATCCCTACTTTTCACTGAGCTTTGTCACTTTCCAACAAGAAAGGTAAACAGTCACTTTACCTTCTGGCCCGTTCAATAATCCATCCATGTCCAGATGTGTGTGTGTGTTGTGTGCATGTAGATTAATGAGGGAGGATGGCATCGGACTCGTTGTTTGCATTTCTCATCCCTGACAAGGCATAGAACCGGGCGTCATGGTGATTGCAGCATAAGTGGCAGCCGTTCATTCGTCAGCACTCTGGCCGCTCTCTGTGCCAGTTGGTTCCAAAAGTACCTCCTTCATCACATGGATTATTATTTCCTTTTCACTGCTACCTGGCATCTCATTTGTTTTAAAGCCTGAGCTATAGTCCAATCCTGCATGATGCTCACCTCAGTACTTTGCATAATGTTTGAAATCATCACAGTTGAAGCAATGGTTTTCTATTTCTTTCTAGTCAAAACCTTCCAATTCTCTGCTTTTTACATTGGCAAATAGTACAATTTATTTAATTTAAACTGTCTCAGTAGGCATCATTCTGCATTACCAACCTGGTCTCACGGGAATGTGTATAAATACCACAACATTACACGGACATTAAGTCCGTAATCTAAGACAAGTTGATGCCCAGGTGTGTGCTTTGCCAACACGGTGATCTGCCAACTTCCACACTGGAACGATTGCAGCCAAAAATGGGAAATGCTGCAAACAAGGTGCGACTGCACCCCTTGTTCACACCTCACAAGTCTCTGAATATTTTTGCTAGATGGAGGAAAATGCCAAGCACCATGCTGCGCCGAGCTAATTTCAGAAGTCATAGCAGGTGCGGTGGATGCAGGAATAATTGCACCCTCGCAGCGTTTCAGGGGTGCACCTGGCATTACTGGGATGTGGGCTGATGGAAGACACAGGGAGTTCAGCTTGTTCAGATGTTGGTTTAAAGCTAATGGCTGGTGTATGGGGAGACGGGGACAGCATGGCCATCCTGGCAGTACAGGGCAGCACAGTTCACTGAGTCAATTTCCTTTGAAACTAATGTGTAGGACGCAGTAGGAGGGGTTGCAATGCTCCACAGCTGTGTTATGAGCTTTGTTGAACAGGTTACTTGAAAAACGTAATCAATACTTACTATTCACTAAAAAGTAATTACATTACATTGCTCAACAGTATAGGTAATTAGTTACTTTACATTACTTCCCATTATGAAGATCCCAAAGATGCCTTCTAACCAGCCTGGTCTTTCGAGAAGGCGTATAAATACCACGTCACTCCGCATGTCATTAGTGTGCGTTTTAGCCTTTTTGCGTGTCTTTTTGCGTGTCATTTGTACGCTACGCAAATGTCCACTGTTAAGTTTAGGCAAAAAAAACACTAGCTTAGGTTCAGGTAAGAAAACCACTTAGCTAGAGTAAGGGAAAACCATCATAGTTGGGCTAAAATATAATAATAATAAGTAAAACATGTACAGAAACTAGAGAAAGCACGTCACAAACGTCGTTAAAAAACACGTGACACGTGACAGGTTGTCACATGACAAACCTCACTAACGTAACTTACAAAGCAAAACAACGGTCTCAAACACAGGTCTCCTGGTTGAAAGTGTTTTTTTTCGCTTTTGGTCTCCACCAACTACTGAAACAAAGAACAAAGAGCTAAAAGATGCTAAAATGCTCAGTAGAGCTGAGCTGGAAGTCGGATAATAATTTTCTCTTTGTTCACTGCTACAAGCTTCTCTGTACACATTTGCCATTTGATCTATCGTTTACATAAACAGCATGGTCACATTCCTCGGGCGTCAAATACCAACATTCAAGGTAGAGATATGTAAAAAAAAAAAAAAAAAAAATGAATTGAATAAATGAAACCTAAATGCTCAAACTGACATCACCTTTTTGGAAGATAAAAATCATTAAAGTGCATTAAAAGCCAAAAGAATACAATGTCATCGAATAACTGTCTTAGGATGTCATGGTTAGAAAATTGTCCCGAAAAAGAGACAAAAAAAACGATGGGCTAATTATCTGCAGCAGGAGTAAGGAATTAAACTTTTAAAGAGCCATTGATTGTCACAGATTTTCTCCTTTTTATTTGCTCTCTCCAGCAGCATGTCGAGGTTCAAGGCCGGAATGAGAGAAGAGGTTGTGTGCTCGCGCTCTGTGGATCTCTCTCTCTCTTTTCTCCTTCATCTTTCTTCCTCTCTCTCGCACTAGTACAAGCGTTCTATTCATTAGAAAGAGAGGCAATATAAAACTGCCATCCAGCCTCACCTCCACCATGATATCAATCTTAGCTCTCCTTTTTTATACAATATACCTGAGTGAAGATAGATATGAACTGCCTATATGTAATTGTATGCAGTGATACATATGTCGTCATAAATCTTCTGAAGAATCAATTATATGTAGCTAAAATAACAGACAGGAAAGTTTGTTCTGTGTTAATCCAGCAAATTAATACCTGACAAATCAAGATACATTACATCAATGCAAAAATCATATAAAAACCCCAAACTGCTATAAAACCGATTCTTTCAGAAGAAATATGTACGGTATGGTAACAGCGAGACAAATGATTTTTGGATCCTTTTTTAATTGGGACATGAATTACACTTATATTAGTCAATTTAAAAGATAATTTTTAGGGCTGTCAATGGATTCAAATAGTTCATCGTGATTAATCAATTTTTTTTGTTATCCTTTCAAAATGCACCTTAAAGGAAGATTTGTCAAGTATTTTAACATGGGAGTGGACAAATATTATTGCTTTATGCAAACATATGTATATATTTATTATTGTATTATTGCATATCAATTAACAACCCAAAACAATGACAAATATTGTCCAGAAACCCTCACAGGTACTGCATTTAGCATAAAAAATATGCTCAAACATAACATGGGAAACTGCAGCCCAACAGGCAACAACAGCTGTCAGCGTGTCAGCGTGTTGACTTGACTATAACTTGCGCCAAAACTGCATGTGATCATCATAAAGTGGGCATGTCTGTAAAGGGGAGACTTGTGGGTACCCATAGAATCCATTTTTATTAACATATCTTGAGGTCAGAGGTCAAGGGACCCTTTTGAAAATGGCCATGACAGTTTTTCCTCGCCAAAACATGGCTGGTACCAATGGATTACTTAGGTTTTCTAGTTTCATATGATACCAGTAGCTTTAAAATGAAAAATCGCAAGTTGCGTTAATGCGTTAAAGAAATAAGCGGTATTAAAACAAATTTGCGTTAGCGCGTTATCTTGTGAACTTTGTCCTAGCCAGCCCTAATTGCATAAAAAAAGCTATGGATAAAGGTGTGGAAACACCTTCGCCGAATAAGTTCTGACGTAGCGATTATTAAACTCACATGACTATCCGTCCGATGTCTGCGTCTTCCCCGATAGGCTATATATATTTATATTGTCTTCATCTTTGGATGCCACGAAACCTGGCCAATACTAGCTGACATTAAAAGAACGATTAAAACTTCCCAATTCAATATTTCACCAGTGTGTCTAGCTGGACTTGGGGTGTGTTCTTCTCTGAAACCGAGTTCATTCACTCCAAACCAGTTGATGGAAACGTGCCTAATTGCATTTGTTTTTTGTGACAAGCATGCTTGACATTGGCTTGACAATTAAATGGGAACACGACTATTGTTGCAATCGCAAGGCTTAAAATCTCCTGAAAATTTCTGTTCTCAAAGAGCTATTTCAAAAGGAACAATTACCTTAAAAATACCAGTCACTGGATGGAAAAAATAAAAAGACCATTTACAACAGAACCACAGAACACCATTTATATTAGAATTGTATCTGTGGTGAGCTAAATAAATAATCACAATTCTGATGTCCTTCGCTGTTGTACATCTGAGGTTTGTATGTCCCCTTTTGAGCATGTCTCATAAAACAAAGTTGTAGACTGCCTCATGCGTGTCCATTCCTTTTCATATTTCATGTTGAGAGTGTACAGGAGGCCAAACATAACCCCCCAAAACTTGTTGCAAAAGTCATCATCTATCTGTTTTGTGACACCTGGAGGCTGCTTGATATCCACCTGGATCTATTGTCTTCATAGATGTTGACATTCTATGTATATCTTGAGGTCATCTTTCTTAAAAATTTGCCTGTCGTGACTGTTCTGATGATTCAGCTGGGACAATTTCACGTTCATCCATTCAGTCAACTACCGCCGTCTATGCAGAAAACGAACAGCTGTTTAGGGCTACTATTAGTCCTAAACATCTGTACATTTAGTAACCCTGGAATCCTAAATAACTCCCGCTTTGACATCTCGACGGTGTGTCTGTGGATATATGCAGCGTGAGCATATGTGAAGGAATGTTCCTAATTTATCCGCTGCTAATGTGCGATCCAACTATTGGTGTTCCTCTGCTCAATCATGCAGCTATAATCCAAACAAACTCACCACCTGCAGAGAGGGAAGCGCTGCCGGGGCTTCTGCGAGACAACTGTGATATAACACCAATGGCGGTGAGGTGTGAGGTGCAGCTGGGCTGAGAGAAGTGTACCTGCTGTTCTATTAACGAACCTTATTTGCATAATGTGATACTAAAGGAAAACAACAGTTAATTGTCAAAAAGGGGAGGGTGAGAGAGAGAGAGCACAAATCAACGCGCCTGTCTGAACTTTGTTCTGGTAAATGTATTCACAAATGGACAGCAGGTAAACAGCAACATAATTAAACGGTAACTCTGCACTTAAAGGTAATTAATTCACAGGAGTTGGTACTTTAAGGTAATTGACGAGAGCAGCGCTGCGAGTGAATAATTCACAGCGACGCTCAAACCTCGCATTGTTTCATCGCAATTGTTTAATTGTTAAAGTGCATGTGCGTCTCTTTTTGTTTCTTTTTTAACAAGAGGTGGAACGCTTCAGCCGAAAGAGAAAATCAGTAGAAAAAAGACACTTTCTCCCAAGACACAGTGGAGGTATATTCCATTTCATCACTCAGATTATCTCCTAACAGACAACTAAGTCAAGCTTATTGGCCATCCCTGTGGAAATATGACTGCCTCAGCTCTTTTCTGATCGGCTCAAAACAGCCCACAGCTCAACAGGAAGGAGACAAACTGTGTTAACTTGCTGAAGAGGCACGGTGGAAAAAAAAAAAAAAAAAAAAGCGTACTTCTTCACAAGCCCTTCAGGCTCTTATGCAACCATGATATTGTATTTTTCTTTATATCAGTGAGAAAGTGTCATCCGAATGCGGGGCTGTTTCCAGTATAACTTTTCTTGAATTAAAGTAAGTTTCATTACTCTTCTAACATCAAGAAAATGACATTTGGTTCATGAGTATTCATGTAATGAGTTGATTTACACTGGAAAAACCCGCTCTGAATCCCAAATGTCAATAGCACCGAGGCACACTTTAATGTCTGTATGAGACGCAGTGGGGTTTCAACTAATGCCTGGTATGCGCAAGGCGATTAGCGTGCAATAAGTACGCCTTTCTTGATTTCCACGTGTCTTTTGTACGCCATGTGTCCTGTACTGTCTGCGATATAAACTCATCCGCATATAAATGCTACAGTAAGAGTTAGTGACGTAGTATAAAAAGCCAGAAAGACCACTTATGGTTGGCGGGTGATGGAGGAGGATGGGTCCAACAAATACTGGCCTTTTAACCAGGAAACCCGTTGTTGACCGGTGTTTTGTTTTGTGAGTGACGTTAGTGATGATTGTCACGTGTTTTTTATTGCCGTTTGTTACATGTTTTCTATAGTTGTGTTACGTTGTTTCCATACATGGTTTACTTAGTTTACTTACCTATTTTAAGCCCAACCATGACATTTTCCCTTTCCCTAACTAAGTGGTGAACCTGTTAGTGGTTTTCTTGCCTAAACCTAACTGTGGATGTTTGCGTGGCGTACAAATGACAGGCAATGTCATTGCGGTATTTGACGAGTTGGGAGTGAGAATGTGTTGCAGTATTAAGACGGTCAGAGCGACTGACGGAGTATACAGAGTGAGAAAGTCCACGTAGGGCGGGTGGAAGGGGACAAACAAACACAGGACTTTTACGCAGGAATCCCCATTTTTACTAAATTTATCGGTAATCTGATTACGACATTTTTTTTTCCTATAACTGTAACGGAATACAGTTCCTTTTTTTGCATCCTAATTACGTAACGCCTTTCTATGCATTCCGTTGCATTCTCCAATCCTTCAAGTTAACCGTAAGGGTCCGTCTGTGAAATTATTCTGTGAGCTGAGAATAATTTACCATTTGCTTTCACTTCCTCTTTCAATTAAGTTTGTCTAACCTGGGGGTTTGTTTACAACATGTCTGATTGTCTGTTTCTTGCCCAATTGGACTTCTTTTTTTTTTTTTTTTTTAGCAATTTCACCCTGTCCCCACATCTCAGCTATTACTGATAGGAATTATGGTGACAACTAAAAAAAAAACACAAAACAAGACCTGCATGGCTTCTGTGAAAGTGGATTAAGGACGGATTAGTAGGAAAACTTTTTGCAGTGGATCCCAGGCAGGCCACAACGGGCACGACAGCAGGCAAGAAGCCTGAATGAAAATCCTAAACCTCTCCCTGTCCCAGGGTGTTTGACTGCTGTGTAATGCATTCAGAGATATCACTCTAAAATTGTTTGGGGGGTCACTGGGAGTCAGGGTATGAGCCTTCGCAGATTGGAGAGATTGTCAGACTCCAGCCGACTGTGAAATGGAATATGTTGTGTGCGTGTGTGTTTCAGTCTCTCTTTTTTGTCTTTGCACCAGGGCAGGAGTTTATTGTATTGACACCCCGCCTGCTGAGAGACAGGCTGACCGCCCGGACCTGTCATTGTGTCTGTCAAACATGATGGCAGCCATTTTGTAAAACACTGCTCCTTGATTCCCTCAATTTAGTTCTGTTTTGCTCACTTTCCCAGCGCTGCAGTGTGAGTGTATGAAGGTGGATACTTTGGGACTGAGACTTGTTTGTTCCATATATTCAAATTTGTACCAGAGTCAGTGTTTTCACAGGTTTGTGTGCAAAAAAGGCTCGGGAACAATTACTAATGACAAAGGCAACAGCATGAGTTGTTTGTTGGTCAAATGCTCACATTAACTGATATATATATTTCCGATGACGAGTGACCACGAGTGTGGTCATGTAAGTTGGATGGAAGTCTTTGTGTTTGACACATGAGCAATTTTGCTTTAAAAAGAATAATTCCAAGTAATTTCGGGTTACGTAAACGTAACCAAACAACACATTCCGACTCCCAACTGGCCACATACTGATACGTTTGGTTAATGGTCCTACGCTTCAAACTATGACGCTGTAGCTACCCCCATAGATGTATATAAGATCTGGACGTAGTCACTGTGATGCCACCCATTGGTTTGTTGATTTCCGTTTTGAAGCATCGAGTTTGGCATTTTTGGTTGTGTATTGTCTGGTCTGGGGGTGGTCCATGTTTTGGTCTTCGACCCTTTCGTAGTATTTTCCGTTCATGAAAGTTAATTATAACCATTTTGGTTGCCTTAAAATGTCTTGTTCGGGGTTTAGTTGTACTAAGCGCCACCCTCTCCTGTCACGTATGGCTCCAAAAACCAAGATGGCGACAGCCAAAAACCAAGAGAGCGTTTCGAGGCTTCAAAATCGCAGTCCACAAACCAATGGATAACGTCATGGTGACTACGTCACTTCTATGCTACTTAAACATCCAGCCGACACAGAGCAACATTGGCATCCAGTTTCTGTTAACCTGTCCAATATTCCCTGTTTCTACTGTAGCTGTGTTTTGGTCCCAACTAATAAAACTGGTTATTTAGCTAAATGATCCAATGTGTTCACCATCTAGTTGCTACAGTAACGTTGCCTGTCTTTTCTGTGGTGCTGTGCAGCCTGAGTGAGTTTATCAGAGCATTTTTACTGGAAACCTGGTTGATGAAAGCGGTCAGATGGAATCCAACAGTAAAGCTGCGGCCTGTAAAATCAATGAGCTGAAAAAGATACTAAAACTCTCTGCTGAGCTGAGGGAGACTGCAGAGTTGGTGACCATTCCCTGTGGGTTCATCACTGCGAGTGACCACTTTCATTATGAAAGTGTAATATTACACAGTGATTTGATCCATTGTTAATAATTAATAATAATTAATAATTGTTGTGCCTCTCTTTTCCTTTCTCCCTGCTCTTGACCTTTCCAAACTCAAAAGCTAAAGATGCGAACCAGGCTTTCAACTAAACTCAGTTAGTCCGTGTGGGTGGTGAATGGGTCAAACAAACACAAGACTTTCAACCAGGAGACTTAGGTGTTTGAGTCCTGTGTGAAACTAAAAGTACCGTTGACTTATTTTGTCCCGTCAGTCCTTAGTCACACTCGTCGGTATCGTGAGCCGCTAGCCTGTGGAATTAACGTCAACCATGACCGTTTCCTAACCCTAAGTGGTTGTGTTGCCTAAACCTAACTTCCTGTGAAAACAGAAGTTTATTTTGAAAGTACTCTATGCACGTAACAAGCGTATATTGACATGTCAAAAGTAACGCAAGAGGGGCACCCCGTGCGTCGGTCTCCGATGCTGAGGGGCACTGACCAAGCTGCGTTATTTAACGATTTGGGAGTGTTGGTTTCCCTCTCTTGAAACAACAGCACACTGTAAAAAAAAAACACTTGGAAACAGTCCTCTCCAGAGACACTCGAGATAAGATCGCTGACAACCGAAACTGGCGAAATAAATAAACAACTTACAGATAAATGCAAGCCACATCCAGTTATTGTCAGATATAAAGATGAAGAGCACAAAAGCTCTTCTTCTGACTGCACTATCATCTAGTGTATCAGGACAATTTGTCACACACTCTCAGCTCCGGTTTGATCACCCATCGTATGTCAGGGTGAGTGTGTTTCCATATCAGCCGCGCATTAAGTCACACTTGGCTTCCTGTCAATCACCCTTAGACCCACAGGAAGTGGGAAGTGTCCCCTCTGGAAAAACGATGCTGCTTAAAAGCGTGTCACCTGACACACGGTAGTGTCAGATCCATGTCTTCTTATATACTGTGCCGTGCTGACCCAGCGGTTCAAAAAGCGTGCATTGGGGCTAAAACAGAGTAAGACAATCTGTCGGCCGGTGCTGGCTAGTCAGCTATATAAATGGCATGGCAATCTGCCCAGTAATATAGTTATCTCTTCTTCCCGTGGACCAAAGTGTTGGACAGAAGGGCAGACCAAACAACCACCATTATCCTACATTTCTGCTTAAAAAGTTAGGTTGACAGAAATCTAAACTAAACGGACTCGAGAGCAAGTAAAGAAATAAATATAAAAACATAATTCAAAGCGGTAAGCACAGCACAGCATACAGCCAGCTGTCCTTCCTACATTTGTCAGTTTAAACTGTGTTGCTTTTAGCCTGGATTATAATTTATATTACTATACGATCCACACACTGAGCTCTGATTGGTCAGTAGGCGATGCTTTTATACGACTTGATCTCATATCTGGAACATAACCTGCTCCGGAGCAGGTTAGGTGTTCAGCATAAGTTACCATGGCGATCTACACCGGTAAGAAGTGGACCACCGACGTAGGATTGAAAACCTTACCTCACTGACCCCAAATCCTGCTTCGTAGTACAGGCCGCTGGTTAGAGAAACCAACGACCAATCAGAAATTTGTAGATTGGAACACGACAGCTGTACAGCTTGTAGTAAGTCAACTTACAGAAATTACTTTTACATCGACTTCTTCCATCAACGTGAAAAACGTTTACTGCTCTTATCAACCACTAACGCAGGTTCTGTTGTTGTCTTAACCTTGTGAAACCCAAGCATTGGTTTTATTGATGTAGATTTTTTGCTCCTTTTTAAACTGTTTTATGCAAGCCTCTGATTAAGAATTTTTTTTTATTATTTAATATTTTGGTTTTGGGAGGAAAACGTTGCAAAATTGCAACAGCGGGTCTGCTGCAAATAAAAAGCAATAGAGCAATAAAAAGCAAATTAATTTGACTATGTAAATATAAATTGTTATCTATGCTATGATGCATTTCTGTGTGACAATGCCTTGAAAAAGGCAAAGTCTTTATTTAAAAAAGGTAGGTCATGCACAAAAGATCGGTCAAACAGGCAAACAGTATCAGACAAGGGGCAAAATCCATGAGGCGAAGCAAGAGGTTAATATACCATAAAAGACTAACACTGGGAGTTGAGGATGAGCAAAGACAATCTGGCAGGGGAACAGTGAAAAATAAGGGAGTATATATACTGTAAATGGGGAGGACTAAAGGCCAAATCAGGGGCAGGTGAGTATAATCAGAGGGTGGGGAAGACACACGGAGGCAGGAACTGAAATGACAGAGAGGTTAGTGTTTCAAAATAAAACCAGAGAACAAAATTAATTAATTCCGCATGATAAAAAAAAACTGTAAGAAATACTTGTTGTAGGAACTTTTTTTGGACCTTACAAAATTTTAACTTTATTACATCAGGCCTCTACAATTTCTTGATATTTACATATTGCTTGAACATCGTAATGATTTCTGATGAGGACTCTATTCTTATTTGGTGAATTGCAATCCTCGTTTGACATTACACTTGATGCATGCAGTTGATGTATATCCATCTTTTTTTCAACTTTTGTTGGCGAGTGATCCCACATTATCCCTGCAAAGATCTGGATGGAGGGGGAGCATTGTGGGCCATCTTTTTTCACACTGGGTCTTTGTGCTCTTGCTTCATCCATGGATGGTCTGCCTCTCTTCAGGGGTATTGATTGAGAGAGGTTGCCAGCTGGGCCTGGAATTGCCTCCCGTTCATGACTTCCTTTTCAGGGATCTGCAGGGTTCCGCAGTCACGCTTGTATTGCAGCCAAGCATTGACCACTCCTAGGGTGATGGTGTGCCAAACAATTTACAAAATACCAGCATGTGGACTAAATGTGGAACTTGTACTTGTGCTGTAAAGGAATCAAGCAAATCGATCCCACCCATGGATCGGTTGTATGTCTTCAAAATGGATCGTCTGCTCACTTCAATATAGGACCTGATGGATTTGTCCCAATGGCGCAACCTTGTCAACTAGGTGGGGGCCAATCAAAAGTGGAGAGGAGAGTAACTGACAGGTTGTCATACCATCTCACGGCACAGACGTTGTGACTTTGCTCCTCTCTGAAGTCAAAGCTCCATCTGCCTTGTTTTCTCTTCTGTAAAGTCAGATTTTGTGCCACCACAATCCTCAAGAACAGCTCCTTGTCATAGATTTTCCAAATGACTGGAACTCTACAGGAAGGATGAACAGAATATTCTTCCAAAAAATATTCCCTCATTTGGTGTTTTGATAGTGATGGTGATGGTGATGGGGAGCACTGTGTCTCTCCCATAGGAATTCAGTTGGGTTGAGATCTGGTGACTGTGAAGGCCTGAGCATATGGTTGCACATCATTTCCATCCTCATCAAACCATTCAATGAGCCCTTGTGTCATGTAGCATCTGCATTTGTTGGTTCTCCACACATTTGTTCACCTTTTCCCAATAATTAACTGTCCGTATGCGTCTGTGCATATAGAACTAAACGAGTGGCGCCATCTGAAATCAGTATTCACCACATACTGCGTTGGCAGCCGTTGTCTCTCTATGCAGACTGTAATTGAAGGCTCCCATGGAGAGTGTTAACACCCTTCCTGTTTGCCCACGGAGTGGGATGATCTTCTTCTACTGAACTCAAACCCCCCATATGAGGAGAAATCTCCCCAGGAGGAGGGAACTCTCCAGTGGACCAGCGGGAAAGACAGTATGAAATTTGGGGGAGCTTCGGTCGGGGATATACGCTCTCTAGTACAAATATAAAGCCAGCACTTCTATTAATAATGTATGTATGTTTCCGTGTTAATCAGCACTACAGGGACAAAGAGACCAGACATTATACATTCTTTATTAACTTTAAAAAATGTACAAAAAAATTGTGAAATAGATATTAAACTTACTTTAATTTGAAATAAAGTTTAAAATAGATACTTTGTTGTGTGTGCTTGTATTGCTATCATTGTGGGGTCCAAGTTTTAAACCAATATAGTGAGGACGTTGCTGCGATGTGAGGACACTTTGGCCGTTCCTCACTCCTTCAAAGGACTATTTGACAGTTGGGGACACACTAAGCCAACATCAAAGAACGGCGACGGAGGCCACCGGCTGTGTCGCCTCACGTCGTCTTTGTCTTGGCCAAAAAAAAGTTGCACACCGTAAACACTACAGCCGACGGTCAGTTAGCACGTACGTTCTGCGCCTGCGAGAGATGAAATAACTCTCCACAGCAGC
>CAKALG010044687.1:0-17538 GCA_916700815.1 Helicolenus hilgendorfi
CCACACGGACAACCCCGAAACCGGACAACGCCGTGGTAGTGACCTGTTAATCACAAGGAAGCCACGCCCTAAAGCATCCCCTGCTTTATCATCTATTTGACCCTAAATGGGACCATAATTTACTCAATGGACATCATGCTGTATTTAAGACTTAAAACTGGCGATTGAGATCATAAACCCATGTTTACAATGTTTATTGAGGTAATAAATCAAGTGAGAAGTAGGATCATTTTCTCATAGACTTCTAGACAATCTGACTTCTTTTTGCAACCAGAGGAGTCGCCCCCTGCTGGCTGTTAGAAAGAATGCAAGTTCAGAAGAAGAAGGCACTTGAACATTGGCTTCACTTTTCAGACCCAGAGGTTGCCGTCTGGTCAGGATACATTTATCATTTTGACCAGCCACACTGGCAGTGGCTCTAGCGATGGACAGTTTGCAGCCGTCAGTGAGCGTCTGGTCGGCATCGTTTTTTTTTCATAGCTTTGTGTCCCGCACCGTCAGCTCTAGTCTGCCCATGTTGGAGATTTTTTCGGACGATTCATTTGAATCGGCAGGGGCGCCTGTCGGTGAGAGAAAATCACTCTGATTGGCTGTCCAACTTCAACGAATCAGTCCACAAGAAGAGAAAGTGAAGTGAGGAAAAGCAAGCCAACGGGTAAAGTCAAGTGGAAAAACACAGAAGGCTCTTTTCATTTTCATCTTCATCTCATCTGATCGTTCCAATAAACGGATATTTTCACAACGACATGGCCATCTGACTGAGTGTTGAGTGACAGTGGTGTGAAGATGTATACGTTTACGTATCACAACGGCTTGTACATCCGCACTTCCAGTTTCCATTTTTGAATGACGAATACAGACTACCGCGTCCTCCTGGTGTGAAGAGGTGCAACTTGTCAGCCAAAACAAAGGTGACATGAGGTGAAGCAACAGGCAGCCTTCGTTGCTGCTAGGTCTCTGATGTCGGGTTGGTGTGGCCCCAGCTTTAAGACAGCCATTCATGATCCTCCAGAAAAACTGATTCCCCTGACTTTTGCGGTTTAAAGTGAAATGTCTTCACAGCTACTGAATGGATTGTCATGAAATCTCATTAATTCTTTTGGGTAGGCACTCCAACAAGCTTTTCAAACTGAAATACACTCAAAGATTGCATTTGGTTGGATGATAGAAACAAAGCAAACAAAACAAGGGAGAAGGAACTGAAGGGAATGGGAAGAAGCAATATAGTAAGTGTAACAAAAGAGGTAAAGCTGAACAAATGTGTATTTGGCTTTGTTCATCACCCCGTTCAAAGATATATGCAACTAGTTTTATATTTTGTCTCAAAGACAATTTAGAGGCATGAGGTGTGTGTGTGCATATGTGCATGGGAGGCTTTGCATGTGTGCCAGCCAACATACATTAATGAACTCTGTCAATAAAAGCCAATACAGGCCTGTGTGAGTGGTGATACTCCTAATCTCTATGATAAGCTCTGAAAATAAAATCATCAGAGCTCAACAAACACACATAGCTGGGAAGTGGACATGCACACACACGTGCACACACACACACACACACTCTAGTGTAATGTCGTGATGATCCATCTGCCTCTCTTCATCCCATGGTTCCCCTCTTTCATCACACCTATCATCCCTCCATCCATCACACATCCTTCTGCTTCACTACGTCTCTTCGGGTCACACTCTCTCTTTGCTGTCTTTCTGTTTCTTCTAATTTTTCTCTTGCTGTCCTTCTCTTTCCCTCCCTCCATCTGTCTCCCTCCGTCTCTCCAAATTCTTTAACCTCCTCCCATTTCTCGGGTTTACCCCCGTCCCCTCCTCCACTTGCTTCTCTCTCAAACAGCTCTACGTTAGCAGCTCCGTCAGGCTGAGCGAGGCAGGTTTCACCGCACGTTTCACACACTTTAACCCAGAAAGCTGTTGAGGAAAATCTGCCTCCGCCACACCCGACCACTGAGCTCTGCAGCAGTTGAAAGAGGAGCATCCATCATATTAGAGGTGCCTAATGATTCTCCAGTGTGCCTTAAATCCACTGTGGCAAATGCCTGATCTTGTTTAGTCCACCTTGTACCTTTGGCCTTTTGTTTTTCTCTTACGTTTCAACATTAAAGTGTGTCTATTGTAGCCATTTCTGTATTGACTTAGGCCCAAATTCCACATTTTTAACATTGCTATCCACATGTTAGGCCTATATCTTCAGCAATGAATCAAAATATCAGTTTTGCATTTACTGTATCAGTCTACGTCAGTGGTTGCCAACATGGTATGTAAGGTATTGCATGATAGGGTAGACCAGGGTAAGACGCACCCGGGAAATGACCATAATATATTTTAAAAGCACAAAATAAGCACAAAATAAGCCTCTCTGTATATACAGTATATACATATACAGACTTTTTACTGTTAATATGAGAACCATATGAAGGTTCCTGTTGGGCTGCAGTTTGCCATGTTATGATTTGAGGACATTTGTTTATGCAAGCATATACTGTATGCCCACTCCCATGTTGATGGGTTATTAAATACACTTAATTTGTGATTAATCATGATTAACTATGGACAATAATGCGATTAATCATGATTGAATATTTGAATCGATTGACAGCCCTCGTATTAATCTTCTCATCCAACTTGCATATTTTACAGCAATAACAAGAATAAGCACATTTCCCCAAATGTATTTCTTTAAGGGCGATGGTGTGCAAACATGAGATTTAAATGCAAACACAATCATAAGATCACTTCAATAGGATCCGAGACTATAGCTCAGACTTTCAACTGCTTCTTTTTCTGCTGAAACCGTTTAATGTTTTCCAGCACAGAAGTTTTTCACAGAGTTTTCCTGAGCAGCTGCAGAAAATACTAGGTCAGGTTTAACACTGCCTGAGAAAAGATACAGGTGAGAAGGGAAAATTAGCTGAGTCAAGAAAAATGGGGCAAAACTCGAGGTATGAGTACCCGTGTGTCTGTGTGTCTATGTGTGTGTGTGTGTGTGTGTGTGTGTGTGTGTGTGTGTGTGTGTGTGTGTGAATGCCTGTGCAATTATACCGCTTTCACCAAACTGAGTTCTAATTATAATCACCCCTGTGGTGCAACATTCACACTTCTTATCACCTTGCTATCTCTATTTTCTCTGTGACTCTCTCTCACACATACAGATTTTTGACAGTGCCAGAGGACGTGTTAATGTATTCTTGGTAAATTAATTTGCTGATCTAGTCTAACAAGTTACCTGTGAGGGCAAAGAGAGGCAAAGACGAGGAGAAAAGAGCAACACAGGGAGTAAAACAGGTACGAAGAGAAAGAGAGAAAGCAATAAGCCATGGCTAAAAAAGAAAAAAAAAAAGGGAGCTCGATATATAAACCAAAAGGCTGTTTTTTGTCCTTTTCATTATACTGAAGTGAACCTGAAAAACTAATGTTCTGCTTCTGTCTTTTGAGCCCTTTGCTTGATCTCCTTTACCCCTGTAACACTTTCTGCAAAAAGCTTGAAATTTTGAGCAATAGCTTTAAGTCCGTGACAGGACCCTTTAAAAAAAAAAAAACACCCACTGTACCTCAGAAACGTCTGGGGGCAGAGGCAACAGTGCAGCTGCAATCAAAAGCAGCGTGGGAGAACTATATGCAGATGTAATTACATCTAACAAATATAAAAATATAATGTTGGCGCTAGTTTTTGCATGGAAGCGTTCCCTGTTTGATGAACGCTGCTGCTGATTTCAACCTGTAATCTTAAGCAGCCAATCAGATCCTTATGCAAAAACCTGCCATTTGGAACTAATGGTGATGAGAGATAGGCATCTCTCTGTATGTGTGTGTGTGTGTGTTTGTTTGTGTGTGCGTGTGCGTGTGCGTGTGTGTGTGTGTGTGATTTGTGCCTATGGCAATAAATTCAGAAAACTGAGCAGGCAGCAGTAATGAACATGAACTCAGGTAGATTACTTGTTGCGAAAACAAATTAAGTGGAAATTATGTCCCTCCATCATGAAGTAGATTGAGCTGACATGACATTTAGACCTATTCATTATTTGAGAAGGTTAACTTGGAAATTATTTCGGAAATTTAATTATAAAAATGGAGCTTTGATTTTGTGCCACTGACTGTATAGTGCAGCCTTAAACTTAAACCATTTTCCTCTTTTCTCTTGCATGTGCGCAGGCACCTCCATCCACCCAGCTCCTCCTAGTCAAGCAAGTCACACAAGATGAAGCTCAAGGTTAAAGACATATTTCGGGGTCACTTCTTTAATACAATGCTTTTGTGAAGAGAAAGTGGATTTTGACTGACAATAATAGTTTCGCTATAGCGTTAGCGAACAACTATCTATAACCTAAGACAGATATATGAATGAATCATATTAATGAAGTATCAGTGAGACAAAAGTTTGACCATCTTCATGGGCTCTAATGCACACTGCTCTCTCACCCATACAGATCTATCAGTGAATGAACTGAACAGGAATCAGATAAAGATCACGGCAGCTCAGTGGACCTTGTTTTTGTGAGAATTTAATGAGCGGAGCACTACGGTCATTTTCAGTTTCATTTTAGTGTAACTTTAGCGGCTGTTATCACAAGGACAGACAGAGGAGACAGACCATGGATGTATTGAGAATATCCAGCTTGGTTGCGTAAAACATTAGGTTCCCATGCAACAAAACATATTTTACCCCAGATCACATTTGTTTTTGAAGTATCACAATTACTCATCTAATCAGTCTGCATAGGGAGGAGGTCAGGGTGGTGAATGGGTCACACAAACAGGACTTCAATGTTGACTTTCAATGTTTTCTCTATTCAACTCTTTTTTAATACGTCAGTTAATCTGACTCTGACATCTAATAATGCCGCGGATGGGTTTACATTGGTGTTAGCTTGTGTCGCTTACAGTCGCTTAAGGGTGTGCTTCCGTGTATCGGTGTCCGATGACAAGGGGCAATGCCCAATCTGTGGTATTTGATGAGTTGGGAGTGAGAACGGGTTGTATGGGAATGTCATTTTGTAGGAGACAGGGTTGGAATATCATACAGTGAGTGGCTATTTCCACAGAGTGCTGAATGACATAGTTACACTACACTATGGTAGGGGTAAAGATTTTGTATATGTGTCTTGGGGAGATAGATACATTTATACCTTTCAACATTTACATAGATAGTTAGTTAGATGTGTCTCAAACCACCTCTAGAAGTGGTCCCTTCATGATACCTCAAGTTGTCTGTTAAAAACAGCTCACACGTTAATACTGTTGTGTCGTAGGGGTCATAGCGCTGATAGCTTTGCATAAACTTGTCTTTTAAATGGTGGCTTTATCTCTTCCAGTGCTTTGCGGACACCTACAAGATGCTGCTCAATTAAAAAAACATGTGGTGCAAAACATTAATTTATTAACACTATTTTTTTTTCTCATGTGCAACATTAGCCATTAGTGATTCTGATAATTTCCAGGGTTCAATGTGTTTTCCTATCAGAGATATTCTTTTGTTTTCATCCCTCTGCTTGCTGCATGACAAAGGGAGACCAATAAAGTCTAGTGTTTTTCTGCACTATTTAAAAAGGGAAGATTTTCAGCCGATATGGCCAGTTAGAAACTTCTCTTTATCCTTATTTGCTTCCTAATGGTGGTTTAGAAATGCAGATTGTCTCAGGTGAGCATGCACACATTTGGTACCAATGATCCAAGTCATACCTTTTTCCTCCTCCTGGCAATGCATGCATGTGCCATTCTACCTTTCTGTTTCTATTTCTGCCCATATCCATTCAGTGTCCTTCATCCCTCTATTTGCTTCCCTATCTTCTCTCTCCCTTCAGCCCGTCTCGTAACTATTCTCATTACAGTTGAATCACACTGAATTTCTTCATCTGAATCGGCCTCTCTCCCCCATTCAGTCCACACCCCTTAAAGCTTCTCTTCCAGTCTCTTTCTGCTGCTTTATCTCCCTTCTTCCCTCTGCAAAAGGAATATATTTGAGTGAGTGTTGAGCCTTTTGTGTGTGTGTGTGTGTGTGTGTGTGTGTGTGTGTGTGTGTGTGTGTGTGTGTGTGTGTGTGTGTGTGTGTGTGTGTGTGTGTGTGTGTGTTAAGTGACGGACAAGTTCATGAGCAGGTTACTAGCCTGAAGCTAACCGCACACAGCCGTTCGCCTGCCGTTTTTGCCACCACGCACACATTCACACCTCCTTTCTCGCTCTTTCTCTGTCCATTTCACTCACACAAACACACAAAGAGACACTCGTACAAACTAAGACTCAAGAGGGCTGTGTGGTCATGATGAGGGTGCTGCTGGCAGTGTGTCTGAGAGTAAAATGTATATGTTACAGACTGGTAAAACCCTGGAGGTATAGAGCTGTGTTCGGGAATGACGGTGTTAGTAAATCTATTTCCACAAGGCGAGTACCGTGGCCTGATGTAACTTAAGTTAGATCATTAAGAGAGGAAATGCTAGTATGAATAGTCTGACAGTTGGTTGATTTTTGGTGTTTGGAGAATGAAGGGGAGGGAGTCCAGATTCGTTGGCTTTGGAGTCAAAAGCAAAGAGCCCAATTAGAGTGTCCTGGTTAGAGAGAGACAGATGGGGAGGCAAAGCAGGGGAGATGAGATTGAGGAGTGGGTACTGTTAGCTTATCATGTATTGCCCTTCCTCCTTAACCTCAGTTACATCTATATTATTATTTTTATATGAGACATATATAGTATGTAAATCATTCTGCTGTGGTTTAGTTGGGTTTTTCTCACCTTAACCCTCTGAGACCTGCAATCCTGACTGACTTTACTGTCTTTCAGAGACTGTATGAGGTCCAGTTTTAGAGCTAGAGATAGAGGGTACAGATATCGCATGAAAATAGAAACCCTAAGGAATCCATTGGTAACAACCATGTCATGCTAGCTTGTCGGGAAGAAGGTAACATAACGCTCCAAATTTGAGCTAAAATTTGGAGAGGAAAAACTGGTATGGTTATTTTCAAAGAGGTCCCTTGACCTCTGACCTCCAGATATGTGAATGAAAATGTGTTCTATGGGTACCCACGAGGCTCCCCTTTATAGACATGCCCACTTTATGATAATCACATGCAATTTTGGGCAAGTCTTAGTCAAGTCAGCACACTGACAGCTGTTGTTGCCTGCTGGGTTTGATTTTGCCATTTTATGATCTGAGCATATTTTTTATGATAAATGCAGTATCTGTGAGGGTTTCTGGACAATATTCATAATTATTTCTGTTGTTAATCGTTTTCCAATAATACATATATGTATTTGCTTATTTTTTTGTTCCCACATATGTCTGTGCTGTTGTTGTTGCTGTTATTAATGATTGTAATATTACTTTGCATTTGTGTGTATCTCTCTGTGTATCTGATTACTCATGCAGACATATCTGCATACTCATGTGCCTCATGTGTCTATCTGTTCACTGTCCATGCAAAAGCAAATAAAAGAACAGTTGAAATGAATTTTAGCTACATTTTAGTCATTTAGTGTGACCAGCGCTTTTTGCAGATCCTAGTGCAGAGAATGATTTAAGTGGCCGAGGTGAACAGACGCACTCTGTTCCAACATAAACCCATCCAGTTTTACTCTTTTCCTTTGTGCAAATGACTACATGATTGATTGCACATTAAAATAAGATTTGTCAGGGCATTACAGCTGGGTCTGTACCGAGGTAGATTTATGGAAGTGTGAGTTCCAACTGTACAGTCTCCGATTTGAGGGACGTGCTGCATTTTCAAAGCACTGCACAGTTTTACACATGTGTGAATTAATACATTAAGTTATCTGCAAATGACAGGAGGCGTCTTTAAGATGCACCAGAAGGAAAATACAAAAACGTCTTCTGTCATTGAGCTGTTGACTAATGTGGGGAGTTGTCCATTTATGCAATCACTTAAAAAGATGATTCAGGCTATTGATATTAGAAAAAATGCAAACAAATATGAATAACTGAAGAAACTATACAATTTCCTTAGGAAACAAAAATATCAGCAGAAATATTAGAAACAAATTGTTGCAGCTTAACTGAGGAAACATCACGAATTAGGACTGTGCCAGACATCCTCCAGTACATCAGTTCTGTGTTAAGAGAAGCCAGCGCTGCTTCACTACATGTACGCACAGACAGTTGCACGAACCCAATGCCAACACTTGAACTCAGACAGACACTGTCTCTGTTCGTGTCCACTCCACTCGGTGTTCTCTTTCATTGCCCTCGCGTGAAGTGAATCACAATGAAGACATACACAAAGACACAGTCCTCATCTCTCCCCACCAGCATAGTACGGTATTCTCTCTTCCCTCTCGGCCATTTCATCCTGCTCATGCTCATACATCCCTCGCAAGTGCGTGTGCATGATCATATAAAGAGAAATAGATTTCCCTTAAATAAACGGTTGATGATTAAATCAAATATAACACTTGTGTTTGTGGTTACCGGTGCTATTTGTTCATTTGTTTGCATAGGTGGTTATGATATTTGTCCATCCCTATATATTGCTCGTGTTGTCTCGCCCCTGCTGTTTTCCCTCCTCTCTTAGAGGCACAAATATCAACAACATTATCAACAAATGACAGTAGCGCTTTAAAAAGGACCAATATGTAATATATTTATTGTGATAAATCATAAAGTGACCATGATATGTCATCAGAGATTAAGGAAACATACTAAATTGAAATACTGGCTTCTCCGACAACAATGCTACAGCCAGTATGTTCTCCTTTGAAATTTCCATTCAGGTCCGGAACTTTTGCTTTTGTTAGGGTCGGTGTGATCCCGTTCACTGCCCATTTCAACACCCCGTTGCCACATATGCACCAAATTGGCACACAAAAAACACCACCTTCTACAGCCATCGAAGCATGCAAACAAACTGGATCAACAGAGATAACGTTAACGTTAGATTTTACCGGACCTGAAAAGCCTCGGCTCATCTCTCTGTGGTCCGTGTGCAGCTGGGTTATCAAGGCAGCCAGTATTTGAGACACACAGCCGGTAAAGTGATTCCGTCTGCTGCTGCGATCGTCTGTCACGATCGCGTCACTTAAATTGCAAAAAATTGCGTTAACTGGTACGGGTCATACCCGAGGAGTTGACGAGCCACAGCTGTTAACAATTTTAAACGCTAGCTGTCAGTGCTACATATTGTTCCTTTAAGTCAAATTTTTCGATAATATGCGCATAAATGTGAAGTTGATGCCCAATAACATTTTACAGTGCAGAGACTGGTTTCCAGTTTGTAATTCCACAGACTCTCCCCTTCACTTTTGCCCAGCAGCTGGGACTTCTTGTGTATTGATGAGTATTTATGCAGTGTTTATTCATGGGCAAACTGCAACCTACACTCTACATTTATTGCCACTAGACATCTTCACTGCTAACCTTTTTCCAATTGCCAACACCTGTCTACCCTGAGCAGCCACCGTCTCTCTCTCTCTCTCTCTCGCTCACTCAACCACAAACACTGGCTTTGCAGACACACTGCAATGAAAAAGTCAATAAAATATAGTTTTCAAACAGTGTGAATCACTGCAACCATGAGAGGTCCTTCAGAATACAGTCATAAATGAGCACAAAAAATAGTAGGCTGATGGGTCCAGACAGACAGACAGACAGATGCACACACATAACCGAGCACATAATCTCCTCTTAGGTCTACGTCTATACATAAATAATAGGTAAAACAATTATGGTGGATGAAAAAAAAACGGGAAGACATCCAGGACTCTACACCAGGTTCATTAAACTATGCTTAATTTCAGATTTGATGAGAACAGTTGGTTTGGTCAGTTGTGGTTGGTCATTATTGAAGGCCAGCTGTTGATCATGTATTATATCAATAATCTCTGCCAGATTTCATCATGATGAACCAGGACTGTCCAGACTCACTGAGCCTGCACTTGCACCAACATGAGAGGCAAATATTCATGTGTGTGTGTGTGTAATAATGGTGGTGCTCTTTGTTCATTAAAGAAAGGCATGTCTACTCAGTTTTTTTTTTTTTTTTTAAATAACAATTCTGTCTTTGCTCACACTCTCCTCATCTCTCTTCCTCATTGTTTTTCTTATCCCAAATACTTTGTTGTTATATTTCATCACACTTTCCTTTTCCACCAAGAGCTTTACAATGCTCATATACTGTACATACACCACTAAAAATGAAATATTTGTTATATCTATACACAGTATATGTGATGATTTGTGAATAATACATGCACAATTTATCACAGGCTAGTTAAAAAAAGAGCACTCGTTGTGTCTCTGTGGGGGAATCAAGGTTGTTGCAGAACCAAATAATAATTCAGTGAAGATAAATGGAATTCACGGACAATAAAGCTAAAGCAAAACACAGCAGGAAACTCACAGAAGGAAATATGGATGAAAATAATACTTTCAGAGTTAGTTGTTGTTATGTCTCTCTGTTTATTTTTATGTTTCAAAACTGTTTTTATTCTCACCTGTTTAAAGGTGCAAGAAGCACAACAGCAGCCTGCATAAGCCATAAGACACACACATCCATAATTAATTTCTACAGCTGCTGTTCCACACCCTGCTGTGTGTACATGCATGGACACACACACATTTAGGTCACGTAAAAGCAGCCAAAAAGACAGAAAAAAAGGAAGCATAAAAACAAAGAGCAAATTAAAACGAGGGATGATGGGAGACAAATATGATAGAAGGGAATATGAAACCATTTAGGAGTAAATTAAATAAATAATCTGATTTTGTTTTTTTTATATATTCAGTTGAGAATATGGGTTGAGATGACCATCTGTTTCGGTTTCACCTTCTGGGCTCAATTAATTTTACAGGAGTTTGTAACTTCTTTAGAAAAATAAAAAAGTTGTTAATCAGGCTTTAAAGGTGCAGTGTGTATGATTTGGTGGCATCTAGCGCTGAGGTTGCATATTGCAACCAACTGAAACTTCTCCCATGTGCCAAGCGTGCAGCACAACTATACGGTGGCCGAAGAAAAAACGTGAAAATGCGAATGGCCCTATCTAGCACCAGTGTTTGCTTTGTCCATTCAGGGCTACTGTAGAAACATGGCGGCGCGGCTCCGTGAAGAGGACCCGCTCTGTATGTAGATATAAATGTCTCATTCCATTCATATTATTCAAACTGAAGGATCATTAAAAATCATGCTAAAGTCAAAGTATATAAGCCTTATTAGCAAAATGTATTATTAAAAGTACCCATGATGCCAAAAAATGGCCCCTGTGAGCGTCACAATTATAGTCTGAGATGTTATATAATTGGAATATCATTACTGATGACATTATGACATTTTTAGATCATTATACTCATACATCAATGTGTAAGCAGTATTTTACTGTTGTAGCTGGTAGAGAGGTCACTAGTTTTAACTATTTTATATACATTTACATATTTTAGTCCAGTGGGTCTCAACCTAAGGGGTCAGGTCCCTCCAAAGGTTCAAGAAAAAATAGTCTGTGGATCTGTTTTCAGTTTTTTGGAGTTTGGATGTAATTTTTGCTTTGTTTTGTGAAATACTGAATAATCTGAAAGGACAAGGAGCCCCTACCAGACATGCCTTTGTTCTATGAGGTCACAAGCCAAAGGGGTTGGAAACCACTGGTTTAGTCTTTAAAGATGTGTTTTATAAGATTATACTATTTTTCTTAATTTGAAACGTAATCAGCAACTATATCTGTTAAATAAATGTAGCTGAGTAAAAACATGGATGCATAAAGTGAACTGGATACAGCGTTGGAGATGGGCGCCTGTTCATTCCTATGAGAGTCGCTCAGTGGGGCATGTAGTCGAGTATCCAGATCTTCCAGCGATCTTCCGCATCCATTGGAAAAATAGGAAAAACAAAAGAAAATAACTCTGTATTTGGCTATTCGTGCATTTTACAACTTTTAAGACCTAATGATTAAAATACGGGCTATTTAGGGTGTACTTGGAAGTTGATTTACCTCAAAAAAAATGTGCTTCAAAGCCCGGTGCTCTTCCTGGGGGCTTTAGTAAAAAGTACAATACTTAACAGTATAAAATAGCATAAAATGAAAATAATCAATTACAATACAATCACCTCAACATTGTACTTAAGTGCACTACTTGAGTAAATGTACTTACATAGTTTCCATTACTGTCAGTGATTTAATATGGAGTTTAAAGTGTCACATTGCCAGATACCTCTACATTAGTTAGACAAGCTTATGTCCAGTGGTTTCCTGGATTAAATCCCCCAAACAGATGGCAAACCTCAGTGGAACACTGAGTAAGCCTCCCTTAAGATTCAATGTTGGGGTTCCATTGCCCACGGCACTGAACACCAGCTGCTGCACTGGAGTTGCCCACTGGTCGAAAGTAGAAAACTACTTGTACTGGAAACCTCATAGATGTCTGAATACAAGGCAGGAGATTGGAGAAAAAATGAAGTTGGCTCTATTTCCCCTTAGGTAAAACTAAGTTCTATTTAAAGCTCCCAATCTAAAATTAAAAAGTCTGTAAGGACAGGCTTCCGGATATACACAAAAAACTCTCTAGAGGACATTTAATGACATGTTTCTATTAAAACCAAAACTTGCCTGACAGCACACCTATCAAAGGGGCAACGTGAATGATGTTGTCCAATTATTCTGCTCCTAAAAGAGGAGGAAACGCCAGTCTGTCTGGAAACCAAGCACAATAGCTGTCTGCTTGGCAGCCAGCTGACAACCATTAAAATATCATCAGTTTGTAGAGAGAGGAGACAACAAACCTGATTTAAAACTGCCACTAAGAGGGAAAAGATATGAGGGGGTGAAGGATGAGGGCACTGACGTGGAGCCAGAGAGAGTTGCTATGACAGAGCAGATTGGAGTACAGAGTGTTTGGGCTGAGAGATGTCATTTGGCGGAAGTTTGATATTGATAGTTTCTATTAGAGTTCTCCTCAATTGTTTATACACTAACACTGGTGCTTGAAACACAATGACTACAACCTGTAACTCATGTATCAACCACCCGAGCCAATTCTGCATTTACATTTCTACATGTGTCCCGATCTTTAAGGATAAAATTGCTTTCACATGGCATTCAAAATGCTAAACTACAATTTCCTACCATCCACTCTGACTCTTCACATGTTGCAAACACATGTTGCACAATTGCTCCATTAGCTCCATCAGAGCTTTAGCAATAAAAAGGCCACAGATGAGCTCTTCTGTTTTGGAGCAATGGATGCCAAAACAGGAGAAGGAGGGATAGCAAAATTGAACGAGGAGGACGACGAGGAGGAGAATGAGGAAGAGGAAGAGCAAGATCAAGGAAAGCTATAATCTCTGATGAGATTAGGGCCACTTTGGTTGACCATGGTCTAACAATGAGGGAGGCTGGGCAGAGAGTACAACCAAACTTGAGCAGGTTCACAGTAGGTCATTACAGTATTGTCATACTCAGTAGGCGATTTGAGAAGGTTGAGGGGGGATTCCATCCTCTTTCTTAGCAAAATTACTGAAATGCATGCCCCCTTGTTAACCTGCCATCCCCCTCTCCATCTCCTAGTAGCAAAGACAGTGCAGGGCAGAGATATGGTTTAGTTGAATATGTTAGTCTAGTCTGCCTTACTTATTGATCCTTTATCTGACTGAGGTTTGTGCAAGTTAGAATATATGGCCCTGATCATGGCTCTGAAATATCAGTAGGTTAGAATCTATGGCCCTGACCATGGCTCTGAAAAACTAGTAAGTTTTAATCTATGGTCCCAACCATGACTCTGAAATATCAGCAAGTTAGAATCTATGGCCCCGACCATGGCTCTGAAATATCAGCAAGTTAGAATCTATGGCCCCGACCATGGCTCTGAAATATCAGCAAGTTAGAATCTATGGCCTCGACCATGACTCTGAAATATCAGTAGGTTAGAATCTATGGCCCCAACCACGGCTCTGAAATATTATTATGTCAGAATCTATGGCCCAGACCATGACTCTGAAATATCAGCAAGTTAGAATCTATGGCCCCGACCATGGCTCTGAAATATAAGTAAATTATCATCTATGGCCCCAACCATGACTCTGAAATATCAGCAAGTTAGAATTTATGGCCCTGACCATGACTCTGAAATATCAGCAGTTTAGAATCTATGGCCCCAACCATGACTCTGAAATATCAGTAGGTTATAATCTATGGCCCCGAAAATGACTCTGAAATATCAGTAGGTTAGAATCTATGGCCCCGAGCATGGCTCTGAAATATAAGTAAGTTAGAATCTATGGCCCCGACCATGACTCTGAAATATCAGTAGGTTAGAATCTATGGCCCCGAGCACGGCTCTGAGATATCAGTAAGTTCAGCAGCCTAACTGCGCTGTGTATTGATAAATCCATGGCGCTGCCCGTGGTTCCGAAGTAGAAGACAGATTTGTAATTTAAACTTTTTCTCTGAGTCCTGTCCTCCTGTCAGTTTCGTCTTCGATCTAAAATATTCTCTAAACTACATACGTAGGTACGAGGGGGTTAAAAAAACAGTGGACGCAATTGCAAGTGGACGGTAAACGGAAAGTATGTTACATATAAGTATGAGATTGGGACTACTGCATATTCCTACCTAAACAGTATTTACAGTTTGGCCAGGGACAACATTGTCGATGATGTTGATGACGTGCTGTGGCCAGACTGAAACAGAAGAAAGGATACAGCCTTATTTTGTTTATTGTATACAGTACATCTTCTATCGTTTCTTCTGTATGTAGAACACTTTACACATCTAACTTTGCGTTTGTTGGGAGGTATACAGTATTTTTCATATTACAGTATCTTTGCGGTTCCGAGAATGAGAACATTATACAAAAATATTTTCCAACAGACTTTTATGTCGCACACTGCTGAAGAGCTGCTAAACACAATACAGCTCATCAGTGTTCAACTGGTTCTTAGAAATGTCTATTCTTATGATGGTGTGTGTGTGCCCGCATGTGTGTGTGTGTCATTTGAACACAAAATGCCATTTTGAGAAGACATAACATTGTTTTAAATGAGTTTTATTATGCATGAGATTGGTGGAGTTTTGCCTTGTGTGTGTGTGTGTGTCTTTGGATTTGTGTGTAGAGTTCTGAGGTAAGCGTTCAGAAAATCTCTGTAAACAATTGAGAAAGACTGTAACTGTAAAAACTTTCTGCATCTACATAAACTGAGTGTTTGCCATCTTTGAATGAGCAGTAGGTTACTTCTTTGTCGGCAACACTTTATTTTACATGTCTGTCATTTCCAAATGTTTTCCCAAAAATTGCAAGGACAGAACTATTTAATTTGGTACTAATTATAGAGAAGATAAGGTCAGTGTTTAATTAGTGCACCTCCAATTACTTATTAACCTTTAATTGCTGATGTAACCTAGAGAGTGATTTTAGATGGTGCACAGCTGAACTAACCTGACCTGCCAGATGGTCATTGGAAATGGTTTGGAAAGGGAATGGCACTTTCAAAACAGGGAATGGATGAACCATCTGTCAATCAAACTCTTGCCGAACCCAGTCGGGAGAAGAGCAAAAACATATTTCCCATCGAGAAAAAGGCTTTTTTGCGTTCTTTGCTCTTCTTTCAATGAAGAAATACTCTCTATCAGTTCTGATATGAAGTATCTGATTCTATTGCAGCATCAACGCTAACCTCTTCAAGAACCGCCATTGTTATTTTGAATGAACAGTCGCCTCAACGTGTCGCCTCACACACATAAGCCACCACCCGTGTCCATTTCGTAGATGTTCTGGAGCTTTTGAACATATCACATCATGATCTTCATCAGTAGATGGACTCAAATTCAATTTCAGAGATGAACTTAAACTTTTAAGCCAACATCAACAAACCCTGAACAAGTGCTTGGGGAAAAAAAATGGAAATCTGAACAATTCAGTGACAACTGGCAAACTCTGCTAATGAGATTGTTTTGTCAGCCGCTGTTTCTAAAGTGATTTTGGGACCTCAAATGAATATGGATTTGGCCTTTAATGGAGTCATTCTTTGAAGGGAAAAGCTATTTTCCCTTTAATTAGTACCAAATTCAGTGCTCGAAGTTGGCTGGTACTCTACTACAATTTTTCTTGCGCAGCGGCACTTCTCACAAGCTGTCGGTACTGTTTTCTTCCCTCTCCATATCAGGTTCACTGGGCGATTAATTATTGCAGGGTTTTCCCTGCCATTATACCATAAGCCATACAAACATAAAAACAATGTGGGGAGCATCTGGACGAGCAGACGCGTGGTACAGCAGAGGAGAAAGGGGGTGACAATGAGAGTGCTATAATTTATGGACACAATGTTCACGTCCTTTTTGTAAAATAATTAGTGAACGCGTTCATTATAAAAAAAATATATTTGTGAAAAAAAATATGAATGAAACATTATTTAAGTTTTGATTTTCAGTCTTGTTTTCTGAATCTGCTCTTTTGATTCATAGACTAATTAAACAGGGCATTTTAACATTTCCAGAGACCAGACAGAGGCTGTAAATAATAAAATAATCATTTAACTACTGCAGGTTTTCTCTTTAAACGTTTTGGGTGTTATCAAGTAATCAGTGCTTGAAGTGGGGAAACAATTGCCAGTATCCCTCTTATTCACATGTTGGCTTTTGTATTGGCAGGCATAAGCAATCTTTTGCTACTTATACCTATTTATTAATTATTTCTTTAAGTACGTTATACTCTGATATACTCCAATACACATACCAACAAGTGAATAAGGGAAGCACTTATTTAATTCCAATTACATAGTTCTTTCAAGGACACGTCCTAGAAAATTGTTCACAACATTTTGGATAAATTTCAGATGTGTAATATAAAGTGAAGCTCCATCAGGATGTTTGATGTCTCCATGTTCAGTAAGTTGCATTTGTGTGAGAGTCAGCATCACCGTTTCTTCTAAAAGCTGGCCTTTGTCTAACCAATCAATATTTTCCTTTTTTTCCCTTGAAGACGTTTAAGTCTCTGCTCTTTCTTTCTCTATTTGGCCATGGCGTCTAGTCTATCAGTATTCATGCTACCCATTTCCTCAATTTATTCCAAACAAACTGCTGTCGCTGCTCTAACACATTACAGCCTGTGCAAAACAGAAATTATCCGAGGTATCAGACACCTCGACTGGCTAATGAGGAATGTATGATACAGCAGGCTGATAGTCACTAACTCCATGCAGTGTGCCAATGCAACACAGGCAATGTGTGATGATGTGTGTATTTGAATGAAGGAATGGAGTATTTAAAACTCTACTATGAGGTACTTTAAATAGCTGTTGTAGACAAAATTGTACAAGACTTCAGGAAGGCTGCTTTTCAAAGAAGAAGCAAGGAGATATGCTTTAATTTTTCCGATGTGTCAGATCACACTGGTTTACACAGACTCCTACAAAACGTGATGTTGCAGCAGAAAGCATCACGTTACAAACGCCATACTACTAACAAATCCTCATATACAGTAAATACAGTTAAACAGATAAAATACAGATAAAATAGAGTGTTTGTCTATGTCTTCGGGAAAAAACTTTGTTTGTTATAAAAAATGACTCAAATGAGCAACAAAAATAGCAGGTTTGGTTAAATTAA
>CAKALG010044688.1:0-16321 GCA_916700815.1 Helicolenus hilgendorfi
CGTAACGCAGCTCCGGAGGCTTCCGTTCAGCTGGTCCGAGTCCCACGCGGGTTGCAGCAGAAAGCAATACAGTTTTCATTATTTATCAATGCATGTTCATCATATTAGTGCTTACTATTATATATCCAATATCATATACCGCCCCCGTGCTGCCTGCATAATTTAAATAGGTTATCGGTACATTTCCTCATGTGCAGTCAAATAGAGTTGTCGATGGGACAGAGGATTGGGACACGCCCCAAATGCAAATGCACCATGCACTTTAGACCATGCGCTATAGATCGTTAAAATAGGGCCCCTTATGTGTTACTGATTTAAAAAACAGGTCACATATTCTTTTTTCTACTATGGTAATTAACCACAAGGCAACATTTTTTTAGCAGGACCATTTAGCCATGAGGTGCAACTGTAAGACTTTTTTGATGACACATAAGGTGACACATGAGCACCACTCACTCATCCACTTGTTAAACTGATATGTAACCACGCTCGTTACACAGCAGCAATGTATTATGAGGCACTCAGTCAGATATTGATACATCCAAGCATTTTAAAGATGCACATCATCATCATCTTGTGAAACAAAAACTATACCTGCATAGGTGTGATATTAAGTGTGAGTAAAACACAGGATCATCAAATAAAAGTAGGCTATGCTTACCCAGTTGCAACTGGCACCATCTGTTTTTTTATGTGGTTTTACAATCTATAAAGTAAAACACATTATGTGGTTTACAATGTGCATGTGTGCACCGCACCGTTACGCGGTTTATGAGCTGTCAAACTCTCCCTCATTTAACTGCTAGCCCGTCTCGCCACAAAACCAAACCTAGAACTCCGACAGCCAGTAGGACCAACAAGAAATGAGCAATAACTCATACAAAGTGCTCCTTTGAGGAACATGACAGTCATGTCGTCCTCCTGGCACGTGTCGCTGTGGGCGGGCAGTGATGTACTAGTGACAAGATGAGGCAAGAGGAGGCAAAGCAGGGGAAGAGGGTTCAGGCTCAAGGAGCGAGAAAGAGGGTATATGTGACTGAGTGCATCCATGATTCTTGTCTCCTTTTGTAACACGGACACCCTCAGGCACATCACACACACAAACACACTCACACACAAACACACGCACTGCCCAAACCTGCTGTGACAGCAGTCAGTAACACCCTAGGTGGTCACATGCCCAGCTGCCCTGACTCAGATATGCACACTTACACACAGACAGAGTCGCCATTGCTCTGTGTGTCTCTCTATCTCTTTATTGATCTATTTAACTGTGTATATTATCCTTCATAAAAGTGAAAAGATTAGTGATCTTAACATACTGCATCATCATTAAACTGTGCTGAGTTGTTCATCAGTGGTTTATCAACTCCCATAATAAACATGTGCGTAAGTAGTGTTCAATCTTTGCTCCTAAAATGAATAAAAACTATCTCCTAAGGGTTAGCTTTATGGCAACTTTTGTTGATTATCTAAAGATAAATCACAATTTGACACACTATTCTGCATTTATTTACTGAATACATTAAGATGTTGCAAAATGTGCGATGTTTCTTCTCTTCACACTCTACACTTCAACAAGAATTTTATATCCTGAAAAAAGATATAAGATGAAACTTAATACATGCTACCCTCTTCCTTCCAGATATACTCTTTAAAGGTGCTTAATACAAAATTCAGAGCATATCCATTGCCTTCACACGGCTCTCATCATGGAGACGGCTGAGCCACGAACAGTGCAAACAATAGCAACAGTGCTGACAGAGCTAACAGTGTTTACCTGCGGGGGAGGGACCGGAGGGTAGGCGCTACTACGCTCTTCCACACGACACCGTGGGTCGGGGCGGCGTTATCAGCGGTAATTATTTTTGCAGTGATGATGCAATGTTCACATTGATAATAAAAATGTAGCAGCTAAAGTTCAGCTTTCAGTGTAGAACTAACACATGTTCCAGCCCTGGCTTCGTTTGTGAGGATTAGGGATGCACCGATACCAATACCAGATTACCAAATTCTATGTTTATATGCTATATTCATTATATACTTGAATTTTAATTACTGTTTAAATTTCGACCAATTTGTTGCTGCATTAAAACATTTTACACCTGAATCTGAAGATTTTTTTGCCAAGTTGTTTTTGTATAATTTATTATTTTATTATTACACGGCTTTGTTGAATACACAATTCTGATTGGTTAATCACGGCATTCTACGGTCTGCTATTTCTTTATAGCAGACCGTTGCTATGTATAACAGACCGTTGCTACGGGTGCAGTTCTGATGGAAGACTCTGGGGGACCATATTTGTGTCAAATTATTGATTTCTTAAGTAAGTAGCCGTGTAATAAGTGTGAAAATATACAGCTGGCGGGGTTTATTTCACAACAATGACCAGCTCGATGTACATTATCCCTTACATAATAAATAACAATTCACAAAATGTATGTTGTGTTATCTATATATTTAATTGTTACGTTTTGTTTTACAAAGTTAGAAAAGGGATGTTTAAGTCAAGTCTGATGTTGACATAAAAGAATGATCCCAGTCACTTCCACTGTTAGCTAATTAATTAAACACTGAGCAAAGCCCAGGTAATCACTATCTGTATCGAGACTGAAAAAGTTAGATCGGTGTATCTCTAGCGACGACAGCTAAGGAACCAACAATTTACATAAAATTTGGGATTATTATAATTGCTCAAACCAATTGTTGGATTTCACAATTCCACACTTAATTTTACAGAATGTCAGTGGGTTGGATTTAGTTCAAAATCTGCTGGTTTGTGTTACAACACAAAACATACAGAGGTCACTATCCTTCCAGTACAAACTGAGACACAGTTTCAGAGTATTGCATTTCCAGATGATGCAACAAGGTTGATGGAAGAATCAGTTTGAAAATTTATTTTGTCTTTAGGGCAAAGGAAGGAGATGAGGTAACAACATCCTATTTATGACAGGAGGTAACGGAAGTCTGAGAACATTTTATTCTAACATTACCACTAATGTGAGATAGAGGCTATTCTGGTAGTCTTAACTGCTGCCTGTTTTGTTTTCGGTAAATACTACACCAAAGTATCACAGTTCATTTCACAAGAAATATGGTCGATGTTTAAAATGATACACGTGGAACTGTGAAAACAGGTTATAAGGATTAGTGATTTTATGTAAAACTCAGTAATCCAAACATCTTCTTGCTGCTGCTCATTACCTCGGCACAGAAATACACATCCATATGTGCCACACACACACACCAATGAAGCTGCATACCTCATTAAAATGTGAAGCACGAGCACATATATTCATATAGTCCACACATATTCTGTATCCAAAAAGAAGATCACATTTAAAACCACCATATATCATATATGAAATCATATTGCATGTTCAGAATCTATATGGATCCTTTATTCATGTGTGGGGATATCAAGACACTGCAGTTTGCAGTGGCACCTGGTTACCATAGCAACTCAAGATGGCTTAGCACGGAGAAAGCGGCAGGTATATGCTGTGTAGATGAGGTTAAATGAGCAATATGCTATTTTGGTGCATCTCTGCCTTTCTCTTATACACAATCTAAAGAGCATTTCAAATCCTTGACCTCAATCAGATCCCTGCTTCTCTTACCGCATCATCTTCTTTCATCATTAAAGTAGCCAATATCACGCCCTCTGTCATGTGTAATTCAACATCGAGGGGGTTTAACTTGGACTGGGCAAAATATGTATGAAAAACACCTGCATCAACCTAAATGTTATAGTAGAGCCACAGTGGATAAGAGCACCACATAATCCATATTACAGTATGAGATTGCAACACATGTTCTGATTTCCAACGTCAAATACAAAACTGTATCCTACACATCACGAAACAACCACTCTGCCCAGAGAAAGTCTGAATTTGACATCAATTGATCACAAAAGTGAGAGGAATTTGGTTAACATGAGCATAGTGTGTGTGCTGCGTACTAATGTCATAATGCATGATTTCTGGGTAGTAAAGGTCAAGCTGAGCTGGAGATAGACGGGGTGGGGATTGAAGTTAAAACCCAAGTTAAAATAGGACACATCTGTCTTCATTGCTTGATCGCTGTGAGTCTCTGCTGTCTTTGGAAAAAAAGACTCACTCGTGTTGACAGAATTAGTACTAAACTATTGATGGCTAAAGAATCCCAAATGTGAAATACATTTTGAAGCATATTTACTGTTTAAATGAGGCACCATATGGCTGCCATGGAATGACGGATTTACACTCTTGAGTAATTAGTGATAGTGGAAGAAATTGATGGATTATTTTGGCTCATGCTAGATTACAGATTGTAAATCACACCTTTCACAGTGTAAAATTTAATTTTTATGCCTTTATCCCGGGCACTACGGGCAATCCTTCTTATATACTAATTGCATTATACAGTTAGAATGTAATATAATAAGTTCAATAGAATAATATTATAAGTTCATAATTATGGTAAGTTTGGGGACCGCATGATTTACCACTGCTACCTACCTATGACTGCCTGCCTACGACTGAAGGTAATGGTTCAAAAAGCGGCACACTGGTCATGGGTTTAAGTTAGGGATGCACCAATCTGACTTTTTCAGTCCCAAAACAGATAGCGATACCTGGGCTTTGGGTGTCGGCCGATGCCGAGTATCGATCTGATACCAGTGTTTAATTAATAAACTGTATGCCTCACTTTGTGTGGAAGTGACTAGGATTATTCTATGTGTAAGGCAACATTAGGCTGGACTTAAACATTGCTTTCCTAAAATCCATCCATCCATTATCTGTAACCGCTTAACCTATTCAGGGTCGTGGGGGGGCTGGAGCCAATCCCAGCTGACATTTGGCGACCCTAGACAGGTCGCCAGACTATCACAGGGCTGACACATAGAGACAGACAATCATTCATACTCACATTCACACCTACGGGCAAATTTAGAGTCATTGATTAACCTAACGTACATGTCTTTGGACTGTGGGAGGAAACCGGAGAACCTGGAGAAAAAAAACACTCTAACACGGGAGGAACATGCAAACTCTACACATAAGGTTTCCTAACATTGTAAAACAAAATGTAACAAATAAATACATAGATACAAATTTACTGAATTGTTATTTCTTATTAAAATAATAAATCGTACACCAGCAACTTGGCAAAAAACATCTTCAAAATTAACAGGAATTACAAATTCAAGTGTAAACCTTTTTAATGCAGCAACTAATTAGTCCAAACCTAAACAGGAATTAAAATGCCAGTCCATAAAGTACATAGAATACAAACATAGAATTGAATTGAATATATTGGCCCCATTGTCACCGACATCCGATCCGGCTATTTGAGTCAGTATCGGCCCGATATAAGATCCAGTATCGCTATCGGTGCATCCCTAGTTTAAGTCCGAGACACAATGCTGAATTGTGAAAATAGAACTTGGCCTAAGTGTTGCTGCATTTATTAACAGACAGCCTAAACTGCATGTACACACACTACACTCCTACGTTCACACTAACTTACTAATGTTATTGTTAACTTCATACTCATGTACGCTCTCTCTCTCTCTCTCTCTCTCTCTCTCGACCACACACTCGCTAACGTTAGGAGCAGCCTGGCTGGCGGAAACCCGACTTGTCTCGTCACCCCCAAAAAAAACATAAACTTTCAAGAAAACAAACACAACATGTGCTGTGCACCTCTTCTGTTTCTCTCTCTCGACCGTGCACACCAACACTCGCTAACGTTAAGCGTTAAAAATGTTAAAAATACATAAATCCCAGATAATAAGGCCTGGCGGGTAGTCAACTTGGACCTGGCGGGCTGCTGAGCTTGCAATACACTGGCAGAAACCCTGCCTTAAATGTCCCTTAAATAACTAAAAAGTCTTATGTTGCTTGTGAAAACTGGACCACATACTGTAGGTACCAAAGACAGGAACACACACACACACACACACACACACACACACACACACACACACACACACACACACACACACACACACACACACACACACACACACACACACACACACACACACACACACACACACAGACAAAGTAGCACACCAACACACAAACTTGAGCATCTCATCTGCTTTTGATTACTCCATTGATCAATGGTTTATCTTGATTAAAAGAAGTTCCAGTTTCTCTATAATGATCAATAGAGTGAAATCAGCACAGTGTAATCTAGATAGGCAGTAGAGCTGACCACAGCCAGACACAGCCGATAAACAACACGGTGACACCAGCCAATAAACAGCACTCTGATACAAAGAGGCACAGTAACACTTAACACTTATTCCCGAGTAGCTGTACACAGGAAGGTTTAGAATTAACTGCTAATTAGTGAATAGCTAATAAGTAGCCACACATTCAGAAAGCGACTACTCAGGATGTACCTGTGCAACCTATTGTTCTTCACCAACACTCAATCCATTTGCACCATTTAGCTCCAGCTCTCATTCACTCCCTTACACACATGCATGCCCTGAAGCAGGAGATAATTGTCTGATCAGCAGCATTACTCACCTTCCATTGCATACTTCATATCCAGGGCAAAGAGGCTCCACGTGATCTCAGCGCTGATCTTGCCCGCATTCAGCTCCTGTGGAAACCTGGTGGAATTGAAACGGATTCCAATCAGATTCATTTCCGTATAATGACATGCTCGACTGGGTGGCCTGATGGCTCGGCCCAGCCTGGATCTCTAACAAACGACTTAACAGATGTGCGAGAAGACACGGTTGGTGGATCACATAATCTAATAATCCCCCGTCATTTTCAAACCTGGTTGAATTGGGGCAGAATGGAAATGAGGAAGAAGCGTAGGAGGAAATGACACAGCAAAGAAGAGAGAGAGTGAGAAAGAGAGGGAGAGAGAGGGGGGGAGGCAACCTATTTGGAAAGTAATCTGCTATTTTGAATGCCTATAGATTTTCAGTCAAAGCTTGAATGTGAGGTGCCAATGGTTTAATTATCCGTATCACCAGACAGTGATGGGAGGACATTTATAGATGACGGGGCCTTCGCGTGAGAAAGGTCAATTTATTTGGAAATGTTTTACTTTTGCAGGAGACCGCCCTGTTTCCAAAAACAAAACACATTTGTCCAACGATTTCTATTGAAACAGTTGTCATCTGCTCAGCCGGCAGAAACCAATGCCCAAGCGTGCCCGCACACACTTCCCTTTTCCCTCCCCGACCTTCGGCACATCCTTTTATGGCGCGAACGAACAAACACTGAAACTATTTGTGCGCCCACTGGCAACTGGAGAAAAGAAAAACAAGAATCCCGGAAACAATTGCTCCTGTTTTCATATCTATCAATCTCAGAATCTTCTCCTCAACCTCGGTTATTGTTCAGTCTCATCATGGCGTGTGCGCTGTGTGGCGAGAGACAGACAATAGGAAATCTTCACGGCAAAAATGAATGTAACATCTGCAGCCACTGTGCATGCTTGTAGATGGTTTACAATCGACTTCTATGTGCTGAAATAAATGATGTTATGTGGTTTACAATCCACATGATGAGTGTTCCTGGAAATAATCTCTAAAGCTTCTTATCCTTTGCACTTTTAAAAACAACTGCAGCATCCAATTTTATATTTCAAATCATACATTCTGTAGATCTATCTATTGGCTCAAAAAATTATAGGCTAGATTCCAAAGTAAATATTCTCCGCACAGAGCAACAGAGTAACATTTAAACAGTTTTCCCTCCGGCGGATGCTCCCATTATTTAACGACAACAAGTCCACTGCTGGGTTTATTGTGAAAAAGCTTTGGAGTTGTTGTCACTCTGGAACTTGACCAGGGGAATGTGGAGGAAATGGGCATGAATATTGCAAATCTTTCATTAGACAGTGTAGAGAAAGAAAGCTCAGGGCATAAACAGAGTCTTAATAAGCATCGTAAATCAGCAAGAGGAAGGACAAAATGGGGAGTTGAGAGTGTGAGAGGATATGTATGAGCGAGACAGAAAGAGGAAAATATCCTTCATCGTTTTTCTTCTAAGGTGAGCTCCACTCCATTTTCTTCAGGTTGTGTTTTGATTTTGTTAACCAAATCATCGGGAGGACGCAAACACAAACGCCCCCTCAACACCGTCACCACAATCAGCTCTCTATCCCTTCTTTTCTACAAATAAATCTCTCATCTGTTATATAATTTAGCAACACTGCGTTGCCCTTTTATCCATCCATACTATGGCTCACCATAAAAACAAAGCATTTTTCACTGCTGGCTGCCTCGCAGTCTTCTTGCGCAACACTGCACTCATTCATGTCTCCACAGTCAAGAAATACATTTTTTTTACAGGAGCAAGAAGGTATTTTTACATTATTTCCATTACATTCCACACTTCCTTAAACCTCCTTTTAAGTCAACCACACCTATGTCCATTGTACATGATTCAACTGTTATGAAGCCATTAAATAGGCATTATCGGTCGCTATAAGCACCATAGATGTGGGTCATCAAGGGCCTACTATGCCTACTACGTTGTAAAAGTGAAAGCGAAAATTTTCAAGCAACACGTTGTAAACCTGAATGAAACTTTACATTTTGAATACAAACAAAAGGCTTTTTTAGGTTTAGGCAACAAAACCACTTTGTAAAGTCTGTCTTTCATACCTTCTTTCGGTGATCGACCATGTGAATAGATGATAAAACCTAACAATGAGTCCAGTAGGCCCATATTGACCCACATCTATGGGGCATATAACCACCGATAACGTCTATTTCTTTCCCTGGGCCATACGGACACTGAACAAACAATAAATCTATGCAATATTAATGCACTGAATGTGAATACCTCTATCTGTGCAATATATCCTTGATGCAATATACACCTCAAGTGCAACTTGTTTACATTTTAATTATTACATCTACACTGCCTATTTTACAAGTGCAATTACCTCTGTTTACATTACATATATTTTTATATTTTATACTGTAGTGTAACACTTCTGTTTATATTTATTTATTACATCTACTTTACCTGTTTTATATTGCTTTATAACTGTGTGTGTTTTACCTGTTATATGTTTTATCTGCCTCGTTTAGTCTTGTCAAGTATTTGTTTTAAAGCACTGACCAGAAGTGGCAACTGTGAATCTCGTTGTATTTAATACAATGACAATAAAGCTTTCTATTCTATTTAATAGCCTGATAACAATCTAATCGGCATGAATGGTTGGCATAAACCCTACAGCATGAAGCTTTAGAGTAAACACTGAAAACTCAGCCTCTCTCTGTATGTTAAATGTATTTTCAGTATGGTCATTTATACCTTTGAAATTAAATGAAGGATATATGGTTACATGCAAATGGTATAATGTTAACACAATGCTCATCAATGCATGTGTAATGAGAATGAATGCCCAACTGTTTACCACGAAAGATGGCATAGCGACCAATGAAAGGCCACCTAAATTAAGAATTCCGATACGTTATTTAGGAAGGTTCAATCAATATGTGTGAACATGAGCTACTCTCTCTAAAAGCCAGAGCTGCTCCATAGACAATGAATGGGAGACTAATTTTGTCAACCCATACAATATTTGTATTCTTTTTTAAACCCAAATGAGCTTTATCCTATCGTAGTTTTGTCAGTTGTGAAACAGCAAATGTTCCCATATACTCAGAACACTCCCCTGGATGCTCTCAGTGTCATCTATAACATCATTGTCTATGGAGCAGCTCCACACTTTAAACCCAACGACATCAGATTTTTGAGCTTTATCACTTTAGTTTTTGGATTTGGGACAGAGATGTTCATGTTTACTCATATATTTTGGATTGTCTTAGACCATAGGAATAACATGTATGGATTTTGAAAATAGGCGTAGTTCCCCTTTAAGTACACTTTGAACATGTATTCTATGTATAAAAGCATACATGGTATAATAAAGAAGTACATACTGGTTAATGACTGGGGCGTAAGCTGTCCGGTCTTCATCGATGACAGACACCATGAGAGTGATGAGTTTTGGCCAGAACTCCAGGTTCTTTATGGACGGACCCTGCTCCTCTCGGGGAATGTCCTGCTTCCGGCTCTGCAGAGAATGAAAACAGGATGGTGAGAGTCTGAAGACAGAGTGTGTTGAAGGTGAAGCAGTAGACATGATGATAAAAACATTTTCATTTGGGAATTTCACAAAAATAATAGGTTGCCTGGGATCACAAAGCCAAACAATGGTGGTTGTTGTACGTAACAGACTTTTCAACATATTCTGTATTGCATGTCATAATATTATCTCACCATGACACTTTTTGTTATGCAATTGCTACTATACTTGTAGAATTTGAACTGAATTACACATAATGGTCAGGAAGATAGCACTATGGTAGATGTTCACAGTGTGAGGACACAAAATAAAAATAAAAAAATAAAATAAAAACAACTGAAAAACTTAAAATGAAGCATGGTTACCAGACTTTAACTGAGCCTGGATGATCCAAAACAGATTCTAAATGTTACCATCCTTAGGATTTTCATGAAATCAAAGCCAGTTTTTTTTATAATGTATTTACATTCTGTGATTACCAAATACAGCATTTATCATTGTTAGTGATGGAGTCTGCCATTCCTACTTTGAATTCAAATTACCGCCGCACACACAAGGGATACACATGAAAGAAATGCATGTATGTAATCTAGCATTACTGTTTTCAGCATTTTATTTCTGAACTTTCCTGCAGCAGCAATAAAAGCTGTCTTGTATTGGGAGGCAGTGCACAGGAAACACAGTATACCACAAAACAGGATATAATAATTTTCATGTATTGTTTTTGACAGTGGATTAGTTTGAAATATTGCAGGGAGTAACAGAACAGGAGAGAGCAGGCACAGTGAGCTGCTAGACGAAGAGCTGCAGGCTGTACACCTCCAACTACTCAGCAAGGTATCCAACTACTGCCACTGTTCACTGTGCCCTGCTACTCCCGCCATGTGCAGCATAAAATCAGATTGCTCACAGCATGACGGATTATTGACTGAGCTCTTTATTACAACAATGTGAGTTTGTTTGGCTGCATCGGAAACAGATACAACTAACATAACGTGTTTTACCAAATCAACAGGGACTGAAATCTTAAAGATTACAACTTTAAAATTTGTAAAAAACGTAATCACCCTCCAGAAATGTGTTTATGTGGATATGCGTCAAAGTGTATTGCAGAGAGGGATGCACCGATCTGACGTTTTCAGTCCCGATACCGATAACGATAACTGGGCTTTGGATATCAGCTGATACCGAGTACCAATCCGATACCAGTGTTTAATCAATAAACTGTACGCCTCACTGTGAGGAAGTGACTGGGATCGTTCTAATATGTGTAAGGCAAAATCAGGCTTGACTTAAATACTGCTTGACAAACTTTGTAAAACAAAATTTAACAAATGAATTAGGTCCGCAACTAAAGATTATTTTCATTGTCGATTAATCTGTTGATTAATTTCTCGATTAATCGATTATTTATTTGGTCTATAAAATGTCAGAAAATGGTGAAAAATATCGATCAGTGTTTCCCAAAGCCCAAGACGACGTCCTAAAATGTCTTGTTTGGATTCAAAGAATGTATACTTTTTTTCATAAAAAACTACTCAAACCAATTATTAAATTATCAAAATAGTTGGCGATTCATTTAATAGTATTAACTAATCGATTAATCAATTAATCTTTGCAGCTCTAAAATAAATACATAGATATACATTTACTGAATTGTTATTTATTATTAATACGATAACTCGTACACCAGCAACTTGGTAAAAAACCTTCAAAATGAACAGGAATTACAATTAAAATGTAAACCCTTTTAATGCAGCAACAAATTGGTTAAAACTTAAACGGGAATAAAAAATTCCAGTATGTATAATGTATATGGTATATAAACATGGAACTGAATTTAATAGATCGGCCCTATTTTAGTCTGTATCGGTGCATCCCTAATTGCAGAAATCTCTGCGACTGTCCTGGGGTGAAAGGTGCTAAATATGAAACCTCACATTGACTCTACCATCTGCTCACCACACACTGAGTGTAACCACACTGACTGTAACTACACTGATCTCCAGTCAGCAAGTAACTGTCACAGTCTTTCACTCTGCCATGAACAGGTTCCACAGAAAAAAAGGCAAGGCTACGCACGCAGAATACACAGAGCGTAGTGCAAATACTGGAACAAACTCCAGTCAGCATACTGACAGCTCTGTATCAGACGCACACATGACATCATCCAAACACACCCGCGCTTATGCACACTGACAATGACAAATATTATCTATGACTGTGGGCCATGGGGACATAACTTCCCAAGAGGATGCAATACACATTCTCTCATTTGTGTGTGTAACTCAGACTAAAGCAAAATGTATGCTTGATATATCTTGATGAAAAGAAAATTGTGTTAAAATGAAACATGTTCCAATCAGTTATTGAATCATTTAGGTTGAATTATTTAACAACCTTAAGCCTATTGACTGTGGTTCAGCACGGAGAGGAGATGTAGTAGCGAGAGCTCGGGAAATGGGAATGCAACATGAGTCAATTTATCATTGATGCAATCCTTAAAACCCAATCAGCCCCTACAATATTCAACTTGGGTCTGATGACGTTGATTCCTGTTTTAAAAATATGGCGTGTGCAAGGCAGACATCGCAGCTGGAGGAGCTACAGAATTTAATCTCACAGGAACAAGAAACACAGATACGGCTTACAGCTGATTCTGTGACAGTCGATCATGTCAACCCAGGGTTCACTACTTTAATCATTTGCGTTTGGGGCTTCAAAAGTTAAGTCTATCACCGCGCGTGCCATGGTCATGGAAACAGATTACTACTCATTTCATCCCAGGAATCAGATTGATCAAAGTCTCATTCATTTCTAATTTGCATATTCACTTATGCTTGCTATGTAGCAAGACATGAAAAATGCACTGGTTTCCAATGTGGAGGCAACAGGGAGCTTTAGATGTAACAGAATCAAAGACAGTGTTGGGACTTGCAATTGAAGCTGGATGCATGTTAACCTGGGTTCACATGTACCCAGTAGAGTAGGTTAAATCATCTATGCACTACTAGAACCATAGACTGTATATAAGCAGTGGGCGTATTCACCGTGACGTCACCCATTGGTTTAAAGCCTCGAGTTCTGCATTTTGGCTGTTGCCATCTTGGTCTTTTGCAACCAGAAGTGACACTAGAGGGGGAAAATCAGCGACTGAGACCATAAACTCATGTTTACAAATGTTTACTGAGACAATAAATCAAGTGAGACGTAGGGTAATTTTCTCGTAGACTTCTATACAATCTGACTTCTTTTTGCAACCAGAGGAGTCACCCCCTGCTGACTGTTAGAAATAATGCAAGTTTAAGGCACTTCCGCATTGGCTTGACTTTTCAGACGCGGAGGTTGCCCCCTAACTAGACCAGGTGAAGAACGGCTGAGACGTGAAACTAAATTGGCCAGTGTGATCATAGATTAAGGCCAGCAGCACCAGATTTGCTTGGTCCATCAATCATGAAATTCTAAATATTGAAAGCCGATTTATGAGTTTAGATCAAAGCTATCAGAAACAGGCCTACGATCCATTTTGGCCCGAACTCATGGTTAATGATACTTGAATAGTAATGCTTACTTCAAAGAGGAAGGTTTGGCCTGGTGTGAGAGGCCTGGGCCATCAGGGGGAGATATGCAACTACATGCAATAAGGTATATTTCTGTTAAATTGGAGGCATGGTATAATGATATGAATATCTCTACAGGAGGTGGCTCAGCTATGCAAAACCTGTCTGTGGGTGTATCTTTGTGCGTGTGTGCGTGCATCGCTGTATGCATATATGAAGGACACTGAAGGTTGTGTCATCCCCACTAAATTGGATGCAGTACGCATCCTGCTAAAACGTACTGTAGTGTAGACTCCCTTAGCTCATCTGTATTCACCTCAAGTAGGTACAAACACATTGTTAAAGGTGATTAAGTAGCTTGCTGCCTTTTTACAGTCGACAACACACCCATGGGCTTCACTCTACTAGGAGGTGAACACTGTACTGCATTAAGAGAGCGGTGTAGTTTCACTACTTCCATTGCATGGTGGTGGTGGTGGAACCACTAGCAGAACTATTCATAACAGTGTATCATTCCTCTTGAGGGTTGCTAGTGGTTTACGGTTATTGTTTAGCACTTTCAGTCCCAGTGTGGGAGAAATCAGCATTAGCATATAACTGGCTCCTCATCAATTCTCACAATGTGACACAAATTACAGAGTCTCTGATTGAAGGATGGTCTTAGAGAATGTGATCAAATTCCCAACAGAGAGAGCTTGAAGCTGTTGCAATACATTTTAAGGCCCGGAGAAAATAGGTTATGTGTAAATAGTGAGAAAAAAAAATACACCCAAAGGCTCACATTGTGAAAACAAACAACGTGTTCTTCAAACACAGATAAATCAACCATTTGGGTATTGTTGGCAAATATGTGATGATGTCGGTGAGAGAGATGCTTATCAGATCAATTTGAATTGCTAGCTCAGTAACAAGTGGAATAGTCTTCTAGCTCCTCTGTGGCTCGTCTCACAAAACAGGCACGGTGGATCCCTGCTTTTGCACGCTTGTCAACCTCCTTCTTCAACACCAGATTGCTTCTATTCATCTGTCTACTTATGCATTCATAATTGCATAATTCATAAGCATGTGTGCTGCATATACATGTACATTTATCATAGATGCATGTGCACGCTTAAAGGCATTTCTGTACTGTGTACCATCATCGCCGATCCACATTCATTCACAGTCAGAAAGAAAATTATGTTAGTTTTTGCCCTTTTTCCATGATTCCTTTGCCCTCTTTCCCCTTCCCCTTCCCCATCTTGCTTTTCAAAATCCTCCCTTTCCAGCCAGGATTTAAGAAACGGTTAAGCTGAATCACCCCTCCCCCTGCTCTTCCTACCCCCAGTCATTTTACGCCGAGCCAGAAGCAGAGAGCTTTGTTATGTTATGCAAGATGCGGCTCGTCGTGGCTGGTATATTTCACTGCCTGCCTGGCCACCGTGTCAGCTCTCGTGCCGCCGCACTCAGTCACTGTTAGCAACTGGAGAATTGGGGTCTGAATTTGTTCTACCCGCCGAGTCAAAGGCTACCAAGTGTATGTGAACATAATAATTTAGAGTCACAGTGAGATTTGCTCTGGGATGAAGCTGATGGCTTTATTCTTCTGCCGTGGAGGAAGCGTTGATGGAGGGGCTGTCAGTTGTGAAACTGTGGTGGACGAAGATGTAATTAGCCAAAGCGTCTATCTCTCCGGTTTGGTAATTGCTTACAACCCCTCCGGCTGTTTAAACAAAGGAAGCTTATTATTCAACTTTTGAGCGGATTGCACTAAAAGCCATTATCTTCTGAGGTGTGGAGGCCATTCTCCTTGGGAAGTAAACCGTAAAATAGTAAGGCGGAGCTGCTTGTTGCCTGATTATTTACTCAGGCGAGGCCAAAGCAAGTAAACTAGCTCCTGGACGTCTTCATGTGTTCAGAGAAGCAAACCATGACTGAGGACTGGGTGATGCTGTGTTTCTTTAAAATGTAATTAAGTCAATCTGTGTGTTCTGAATATGAGAACATGCCTCCAGCTGCTCACATGCTAGTGATACATTATCACATGAGGATGGTAGTGTACTTTCATGCCAGTTTATTTATATCGTCCACATTGAAACTTATTTTTTTGCGCTCATATATTATCCATCTGGACACTTGAGATAGTGATTTGAATAAGGTAAGTGCTGCCTGATGCTTGGCTGCTTTTATTGCTCTTCACCGCAGACTCTTTCTCTCTTAGAAGGTTGAAGTCCTTCATGCAAAGTTGGCAATAGACACGGTGTACATTTTTATTGTCTGGTAAATGTCAGTCATGACATACAGCTTTTTGATTTCCAGCCATGTTGGATTGAATTTATATTTTCCTGGCATTGTCGCATTCAACACAAAACACACTGAAGCTGAAAAGGTGAGGCGTGATGTCGGCTTTATGACAGACTGAAGGTGATACGTGATGAAGGCATGAGGTGAATGCCACGCAGCACCTGGCATAAAAATTTAAGAAAGAGTGTGTACTTTGGGCTTCTGACAAATGATTTAGGAGTGGCCCTGAAGTAATAACTCTTCTGGATATTATTTATTTTTAAAGGACTACCTGTAATTAAAGGCAGATTTTTCAGGTATGCTCCCACATGAATTTAAGTAAGCTTCATCACCGAGCTTAAAGGGACTATTTGTAACTTTTTAAGCGTATAAATGTAGCGGGTCGCCACACATGCGCGTTCGCATATGCG
>CAKALG010044689.1:0-31730 GCA_916700815.1 Helicolenus hilgendorfi
GGGTTCGATCTGGGCCAGCTCGATCAGAGTGATTCCCAGAGACCAGACGTCGGCCTTGTAGTCGTACGGAGCATCCTTCATCGTCTCACACATCACCACCTCCGGGGCCATCCTGAGACAGAGAAGACAAAAGGTTAAAGGAGGGGTGTAGGATCTGGCGGTATGTAGTGGTGAGGTTTGCAGATTGCAACTTCTCCCGTGTGCCAAGCGTGTAGGATTGCTATGGTGGCCGACGCGAAAATGCAAATGGCATTCTGGTAAGAGTAGAGTGTGTGTGTGTGTGTACGTGGGAAGTGAGTGGTGAAGCAAGAGAGAGAGTATGTGACCTGTCTGGATAAAATGGGTATGACGATGTGTAGCAAATGTGTTTACAAGAGGAAGCTATTAAAAAGTGACGCACATGTGATATTTGTTTTAAGTCCTCAAATGACCATGAGGGATTACTGACCTTTAGAGGCAGTTCACAGGTCTTACATACATACATACAGGAACTGCTAAGCATTAAGTGACAGAGCTAATAAGTAACTCAACTTGTAAAGAATTTAACTAGTATGTGGTAAAAGTCAGATTTGCCAAAACAAAAACAGCTAATCATATAGAAATCAGCCCCAACATGATTCAATAGTTTCTGATATCATCAAAGACACACCTGTGGTATTTGCAATATCTTTATCTGAGCAGTGCAGCAAGTGACTAACTGATGATTACTGCAGGGGGGGTAAGGAGTGTTTCTCCTCTCTCTTGCTCACTATTTTGCATGTGTCAACATCAAGCACACTTCTCCAATCAGCGCGTGTTTGCTGACTATCTGCAAAATGGCTCTCTAACCCCTGAGCTCTTAAATTTACTCAAGCGCAACAAATCAAATGTGTGCTCCCCGTTTCTTGTTGACTTTGCTAATCAGTGCATTCAAGGGAAAAGGTATATACCGAAAACTGTAAACAATATTCTTTTCAGGATTCTGCAAAATGAGGGCACGGTCATGTTTCCAATGAGCTGAGGAGGTTACTGCTGATGGATGATAACCGGTTCTGGTCAATGGTTAACTGGCTGCAACACAGGGGGATTAACAGTATGGAGTGAGGTTCAATGTGGAGACTTCAAAGGGAGTCTTTCCAATCTGTTCAGGTATAGAGGAGAGAACCACCACGCTGCTGGGACAACATTAAAGCATTGAGTTGAGGTATTGGGTTGAATGTGTGTTTATCATGCTCTTTCAAGTATTATGGTAGTGTTGTGGGTGGCAGGAAATGTGTTCCCAACAAGCCATAATCCCCCGTTTATATATCACATATAGGGATGGTTCATATGTTTAGAGATTTTGCTATATGCTAAATTTTCCTTTTAGCTCAGGTTGTCACTGCAGACAATGTCCCAAATCACATTGGATCACATTGGATTTAGGATGTTAGGATGAAATATCTTGATTTTTCTCATTGAATACCTAGAAAAATAAAATCAGAAGCTTCAATCCATCCTAAACTCATGCATAGCTCTTACCCTTAAAGGTGCAGTTGGTAACTAAATAATAAATATTTTTATAAAACTGTCGCTATATCCTGACAGTAGCGCGTGAGACAAGATAATCTGTGAAAAAAATATGTTCTTCTGTGTCCTCCTGTGCTCCTAGTAGCATTTGCCAGATTTCACCGCGCCCGGAGGAAAACAACCAATCAGAGCCGAGCTGTCTCAATAGCAGCTGTCAATCACTGCTCGCGAACTCCGGCAGCGCGGTTCATGTGTGAATCAAGATTCTATTGCTATTTTTGTCTATTTCTCGCTACAAATGTTTTCAAAAACATCTCGTAAAATGAGAATGTTTGCTTCGGCCGTTGGGCGGTGCTTGGTTTTGGCTCGACTGATGTCAACATGGTAGCCGGGTCACAAAATTTCTCATTTTACAGCTAAACAGTACACTACAAGATGTTTCTGAAAACATTTGAGGTAAGAAATAGGCATTACAGTAACAGTATCTTGATTCATATTTGATCAGCGCTTCCTAGTTTGCCTGAGTTCACGAGTTTGTGCAGTGACTGACAGCTTATTTAAGGATTCCTCGGCTCTGATTGGTTGTTTCCTTTGGCGCTGTGAAATCTTGAAAATGCCATTAGAAGCACCGGAACAACACAGAGGAACATTCTTTTTTTTTTTACAAATGATCTGTCTCGTGCACTACTGTCAGGATATAATGACCTTTTTATATAAATAACTTTTATCATATTTGCTCAAAGTTACCAACTGCAGTTTTGATGGTGCTCTGATGTAGAGTAACGTCTTACTCACCAGTATGGCGTTCCGATGAAAGAATCTCTTCTCTGTAAGGTTTTGGTGTTTTTCGCAGACACGCCGAAATCAGCTACAGGAATGAAGAGAGACAAAAAAAGAAACGATGACGTGAGAGAGTTGAAAGAAATTCCCAAGAAGCATTTAAGAGGGAGTGAAGCCGGTTAAAAAAATACCATCTTTCCTCTCCTTTGAAGAGGACGAACAGTTTGTAGCTTGTAAAACTGTCATGACATTGAGACACAAAGCCAGAATCGGTGAATTTACAGCAGCTCAGTTGCCCAAACAAGCTGCCCCCATTTCCTGACACGACCCTCAGATTACAGGGGTGCTGTTTTCACTTTGGCTGAACACATTTTTTCTCGGCAAGTACAAATATTACGTGCGGCGTGCCCAGGGTTGAGTTCTTGGCTGAGGCCTTTCCTCGCGAGGCAGCAGACTGACTGCTTCAATTACAAACTGGCATGTTCTATTACGGGGACATAAGTGACTGTCTTGGTTTTGCAGACTACAATTCAAATATCTTTGACCTTCCAGTCAAATATATAATTTCAGACTGTTGCAGTCTAAACTTTTGCAGAGAGAACATTTACGTCATATAAAACAATAAATAGTACTACTGCTTTTATTGTACATCAAATACAAGTTTGCACATTAATATCCTGAAGGATGGTAACCTGGGCTGTCAAAGTTAAGGCGATAATAACACATTTACGCAAATTTGTTTTAACGCCAAAGAGACGATATTTTGGAAGTTGTAGCGGGCTCAGTTTTAAAGCTAGAGTGAAGATGCTGGTATCATATGAAACTAGAAAACCTAAGGAATCCATTGGTACCCAACCATATATGTCATACTATCTTGTCGCGAAGGAGGTTTTAAATAACGTTCCAAACTTGCGCTAAATTTTGGCGAGGCAAAACTCGCATGGCCATTTTCAAATGGGTCCCTTGACCTCTGACCTTAAGATATGTGAATGAAAATGGGTTCTATGGGAACCCACAAGTCTCCCCTTTACAGATATGCCCACTTTATGATAATCACATGCAGTTTGGGGCAAATCATAATCAAGTCAGCACACTGATACACTGACAGCTGTTGTTAACGAGGGTCTTTTGGCGCAGAGAAGTACTTGTATCGGTACTCGGTATCGGCGAGTAGCCAAATGTAAGTACTTTTACTTAGTCTGAAAAAAAGTGGTATCGGTGCATCCCTAGTTTCTGGACAATATTTGTCATTGTTTTGTGTTGTTAATTGATTTTCAATAATAAATATAAACATATATTTGCATAAAGAAAGCATATTTGTCCACTCCCATGTTGATAAGAGGATTAAATACCTGACAAATCTCCCTTTAAGGTACATTTTGAAAAGATAAAAAAAGGTGTGATTAATCACGATTAACTATGGACAATCATGCGATTAATCACGAATAAATATTTAAATCAATTGACAGCCCTAATGGTAACATATTCTGGTAAAAACATACCAATAGAACATACCAATTAAACCCAGAGGTCAAATACACTTCAGTTCATTCTGGCAAAGCTGCAGTAACACCTGCTGTGTCACTGAGTTTAACCTACACTATGTTCCCGTAAATAATCGCCAAGGGTGTGTCTCTCATGAAGCATTATTATGATTATACACAAATATTTACACCCTTCATACCTAAAGGTTCCCATAATGCACCACACCATCAGGAACTAGGGAGTCCCAACAAACTCAAAGAATAGAAGTAATAGTCATGACTGGGATTTAATCTTAGGATTTTTAAGTGGAAAATTCAGATAATGTATTAAAGTGTGAGCATAAATATGAATATTGTGTTGTTGCCTGTTCAATATTGATTTTCCTTTCCTTGATAAAGCAGCATGAAACACATTTCTTCTGTTTGTTCTCTTGACAAGTACGTAACTCTGAAAATTGGTCCAACTGCTGAACATACCTCAAGATCAACAATCGCTGAAGCGTTTTATAAGCATTAGCCAAAAGGTTTAGGACACGTTGTTCTGCATGGTAGAACATAGTGTTTACTGCCACGTATCACAGGTAATTGACAGAGAGGTAATTGCTGCCCTGTTTGAATTAACATGTAGTTAGTTTAGTTTGGAAACGGCAAATTACTTAATGAGGTTAAAGAGGCAACTCCCAGTAATTATATCAAACTGTGGTGTCATAGGGAAGAATGTGAGATTGTTGGTCATGACTGTGCAAAATAACAGAGTCAAAGACAGTACAGAAAGTAAAACAGTATGCATGCAAAAGAGAGTTTGCACTTCCTTAACTTGCACGTACATGAAGCACATTAAAATACCCTTTTCCTTTCCTGGAAACTACGCTTTAATCCAAAACATGCTGGTGAAATGGGTAGGATCCACAACTTCAGCCTTGCAATGTGAAGAATGTGGAGAACTCTTCAAAAAAAAGCCAATAAATGAAAATATGCCAAACTTCTGAGAATGCAGTTTCCCCCACACACAATGCCCGCTTATGATCCTCCTACACGGCCTCTAACTGTGTGTGTATGTGGGACAGCATTAATGTGTGTGTGTGTGTGTGTGTGTGTGTGTGTGTGTGTGTGTGTGTGTGTTCAGCCCATATGACAGCATACATGTAAGCCAATGAAACAACAGACCAGAGTTCCAGAGGTAACCTGTAATGTGCAATGGGAACGTGGGGTTTATCTGAGAGTTAGTTCCACTTGCATCATTTTGGCAGTGAAATGGTTTTCTCTGTGAATGATGGGATGTAAAATCAGAGAGATTACACCGGGCCTTACAAATTTGATCCAAATCCAACCCATAAATTTGTTCAATTATGTTCACCGAATCCTCTGTTACTCTCTGAACATACCGTATTGCTGTTTTCAGATTCACCTGTGTACATGTGTGAGCTTGGACAAAAATGTCACTCGGTCACCATGATGCCTACTTGAGCGATAGAGTGATATGGCCAAATTCTATCCCGATATAGGTCATTTCATATAATATATCATAACGATATATATATCACAATACAACATTTTGTCTGGTAATTCGATAAATAAATAGTCTACAGTGAAATAACCACATGGTAAAACCCATTTTTGTATACTCCTGTGTGAATTAATGCTGCAATCCATTGTACTCTGAACTCCGACACGGAAAATTTCAATGGAACGGCCATTCAAGTCGGAATTCCAAGTCGGACACTCGCCAACATAAACCCACCTGACATCACAGCAACGTGGCGGCACACATACTTTATGTAGTGTTTGTGTTTTGAGATGTCCTGTAACAATGCTGTAGCTGCTATTGCCATTTAGTTGATTTGTGCTTGACAACTCTTTGCGATCATGTGGTACTAGTCTACTCTTCCCGTCTCTTCCCGCAGATCCTTAAAATGCCATAAATTAGATTTCCAGAAATATTTCGCCACAGGATTTTCTAGTTGTTGATTCAAAGATGGGCACTTTATATGCTTTTCTCTTCGCTAATGGCGCTGTGGCGCATGATGTAGGTTCTCTGTAGATGCTTGCGAAGCTCTTATACACATACAAACATCATTTTGCTGCGGGCGTCCGAGTCTTCCCCGAGCAGATACACTGGGACGCATTGAGATTGGAAGTATGAATACCGACTCGGAATTATCGACTTCCAACTTGCAGTGGTTTGCAGCATACGGTATATACTTGACAAATGAAACGTGTTGAGTATTTTCTCATTTTAAGAACTTGGGTGCAAAATGAGCATAAAGTTTTGAGTGGAATTTTAGAGGAAAATAAATAATTATAGGCGCAGCCTAGATCGCGTTAAAAACGATAGAGAAAAATATATGCTATAGACATTTTAATATCATTTTGACGATATACATCGTCATATTGCCCAGCCCTAATGCCTACACAATGAATAACAGTCAATGGTCAACAAAATCTTGCTTTCTAGGAATGCTAAAGTTAAATGTCAACTTTGTAGAAGCACCTACAACTAACAATATTCAATATTATAAATATCTAAATCCTCACCCAGTTTGATGTCTCCATCCAGCATGAGGAGGATGTTACCGGCCTTCAGGTCTCTGTGGATGATCTTCATGCTGTGGAGGTAGTCCAGAGCTTCCAGCATCTGGCGACAGACCACCTTAATCTGCGGCTCCGTCAGCCCGCGATCCAACTCTGATGAGGGCGGGGGAGGCAGGAGATGGAGGGGTTAAATACGGTGGCAGGAGAGTTGAGGAAACTAGCTGAGAGGGTTCAAAGCCCATTGTGCACACCTCGCAGATTCCATATTCGGCGTACATACAATCATAAAACAAAGTCTTGAGGACTGATGTAGTGTGTGAACTCCGCCAGAGAAAACAGAAAGAAGGTAAACCCGTGATGATATCAATGAAGTCTCTCAGATAGAGTTGCTGGATAAGTAATCCCAGATCAGAAAAGCTTTCTCACATCCAAGCTAGTCCCTGCCCTGCAGACTTTATTCTACCGTGTCTGTGTTTGGTTAGCTGCAGTGGGGGTACAGACAGTTATGAGGATGTGGATTACCCAGTAAAAACAGACCGGGGGGTTTTCCCACACCGGGAGGACTACACTATGTCTGACTGCTTTCTAGAGCATTCAGGGCCAGACTGATGAAGAGCATACATAATCATGTTCGGAGCAACGGTATTGGGATAAATGTTGTTTTCTAGATTTTTTCCTCCAGAAAATAAACATGCTGGGATTCTTCAATGTGTCGACCGGAGCTCTAAAACCAGAGCACATCTTTGACGTTTTATTATGTCTACATTTCCTTGAAGGGACAGGTGTAGTCTCAGCACCGCCACAGGTGTGGAACTTGAATCGGGTGACGGGGAAGAAGGTGGAGTGCTTATGAAAACACGCAGAGAGCAAAAAGAGAGAGAGAGGCCTACCGAGCATTGTGGCATCCACAGCACCTCCGGGGCAGAACTCGATCATGATCTGGGGAATGAAAGAGGGGAGGGGAGAATGGGTGAGGTTGCCCAGCTTTGTGAATATACATGCACAACTCATATTTGTACAATTATTATATGGGCATCTTTTCAAATGTAAGTGACAAAATCTTAGACGACCATAAAACACCCTTAAATCAACCACTTTCCGCTACTGGCCTCGGGGCAAAGGTACAGAGTCCTCTGTGCAAAGAAAATCTTAATCAGCACACAGCATTTTATATCTATTTATTTAACCTGGATTCAGTCCCCACCATCACCATCACCATCGAGTACCTGGTGCTTCTTTTAATGAAGCTTCTACTGTGTATTGTGTTTTTATATAAATGTCTTTTAATGTGTCCTGTCTGGATGTGACACGTTGTGTTTTAATAGCAGATTTTGCACATGCAAACCAGAACACAAAATTCATAATAAAAGTATTTTCTATTCTATTCTAATAAAAAAACAATACTGTTAATGAATTGATTTTGATTCTCTGACTAAACACATTCAGCACTGATAGACCATAAAGATTTGGCACCTGAACTTGAGATTAATTTAGGAAGTGTGCGGCAGTAAAATGAGCTTGAGTTAATTAATAACGTACAACGTAACACTCCAGAGGTCAAAAATAACAACAAATTGGTAGGGCAATATTCCCAGTCATTCCTATTCACACTATTTTAGCAATTTATTTTTGGTGTAGCAAACCAGAGGAAAGACGATGACATGTTAATATTATGTCATCAGTACCTGGAGAGCTCCCCATGCTTAGTCAGATACTCTTTGACGTCTGTGGTGAAAGTACTAGAGTACACACTTTGGAAAGTGGACAGCTGGACTCAGACTAAAGTGTGTGATAAACAATCAGGCTGTAACTGTACACAGTTACTGGGAGACACGTATAAATACCAGTTCAGCAGTGAGGTAAAAACACAGAGACAGAGAGAGAGAGACAGAGAGAGAGAGAACCCTAACACCTCCCTAAATGGTGTCTTGGCCAACAGCAACTTCCAACAATTTCATTTCCTCTCCTTACATAGTCAGTCTCTCACACTCTGCCTGTCAGAAAAACCTCTAAATGTTCAAGTACAGTGGGACCAAAGAAAATAAAGACACCACATGATTTCATATTAATCCCATCCAGAACAGTTAATCTGGTTAAAGATCAACCCTAGGTGGTGTACACAGGATACCTGCTGAGTGATGTCACTCTGATTTAATCATCGAGTCCTGCTTGCTATGACAACACTGTCAAAGAATCAACCTGGTACTGGACAGGGCGTGGAGTTTCAGTCCGGACAAAGCCACGAAGAGAATCACAAGTACAAAAGGTACAAAAACACCCCAGCAGGTACAGATGACTCTGTACGAGGAACTGTGCATACCTCTGGGCACGTGGAAAACTCAAAGATGAGGAATGTCATGCCTGGCATGCAACTCTTCAGGTGAAACAAATGTGCTTTTGTTAAGTTCGGATGGACAAACCGCACTTGTTTTGTCACGTGTTATCAAGGATGTTTCACTTTGTCATGGTCTCTTTAAAGCGGAAAGACGGTCTGCGCTGTGTGTTACACGCTCTGCTGCTCCCAACCTTCATATCTCCTCACCGGATCACAATGAACTTCCCTCTGTTTTTTAACCTCTGTTTCTTAACACAAACTAAGACATGACTTAAGCTCTACTAAAGCACTGGACACTTGGTTTAAAACTATTATTCGTCTGTAACTTTGCCTGTAATTTGTCATTCTCAGTTGCAAATAAAAAAAAAAGTTTAACACTCAAAAACTCTATCTGGATATTGTTCGTGTGTGGTTTCAGATTCCGATTCTTATGTTGTTCAATTTGGATATGTCTTTGGTCTAGAAATACAGAAGGTGACATCACTTTTTTCCAACAACAACCTCAAACCAGCAAGAAAAAAAAAACACAAGATCAAGTTTGTTCAAGATTGTTAGTTTATGTTATTTATTTATGTTTTAAAAAGTACTATTGGCTGATATATCATTATCTGATTAGATTTTGGTGGTCAAAAGGTCAAGGTCACTGTGACCTCACGTGCTTCACATTCTCATTATATCCAGGGTTGGAAATCACCACCAGCCACACAGCCAAATGCTGATAAAATATGTAAGTGGCTTGCTAGATCTACTTCACTCACCACCACCACCATCGATCAAAAAAAACAATGGTAATCCATGGAGTGGCTGTTAGATTTTGTAATCTATCAGCCACAGTGGCTGGTGGACAAAATGGTTAATGTCCAACACTGGTTATATCTCAGGAGCGCCTTGAGTGAATTTCTACAATTTTGGCACAAACGTCCACTTGGTTGGCTAGTTCAAACAAATATGATTATCAGCTTCCAAAATCCATTATTGGATTATATTATAGTCCATATCGTACCCCATCGAGGCCTTAAAATGAACATTTCCTGTACCTATTTATCGTGTGCTTTGGATTCTTCCAGGCCAATTTGAGTCGCACCAGAAGTTGAAATTTGGATTAAAATAAGTTAGTATAGTAAAAAGGTGTTTTCAACAATATCTCCATGCAGTGCTGTAAATACTGATAAAACAGTCAAGTTTTAAGCGCTTCCCCAGAGAGAGCTTTATTACACATCTCAGTACGAACTATTTCCCCATTCCTGCTCACCGCTAACCAAACATTATTTCTATTTCCCCTCTGTTTAAAAACCACCCCCCCTAAATTAAATGAGCTGCCCTTCAGTAGCAACACACTGTGCTGCCCAACCTAAACAGCTGTACATTACACCACCGAGTCAGAAGCAACTGGTTTGTGTCTCCGTCAGTGTCTCTGCAGCCACATTTTCTCTTCCTGCTTGAAAAAAATTCTGGATGACATGTTGTGCTGCGGTGAAGAATGTGCCCCGACCGGTCAAGCTACATGCAAAGCATACCTACTATGGGCTGAACACATGCAGACACAAGCTTAACCTAAGACCCAAAAAACAATGTGCCTGATTTTTCTTTTGAGACAAGCTGAACCAAATTAGACACAGCCTACAAAATCCCCCAAAAAGCTTTAAAAAAATGGAGCAGGCCTCGCGGACATTGCAGTATTCCTGCGACTCACAGCTCTGTACTGTCACAGTGGTGATTTCCCACCTCATTCGGCCAAAATATAAATGATTTAAAAGGCTATTTGCCAAAGATGACCTGCTTAGAAACTGCAATAATAAAGAAAGAAATATGAGCATATAAACCGTGACACCCTGTTAAACTTTGTCACTCTATGAACATGACTAATGCTTCTGTGTACATGAGGCGGTGCCAAAAAATACTCAACATACCGACTTCTATTGATTTGCTTTCCAGTGTCATCATAAAAAATCTCCAAGCAACCACAGACGGTGACATTATGTACTGTAAACCTCACTCATCTCAAAAAATATAATAACATTAAAAAATATTGTCCTCATCGTCTCACTGTGTAACAGCGAGATCCCACTCCTCTCTACTTTGTATAGAATTATTTTGAAGAGCCTTAAGTTTGACAGTGTGGGAACACTATACACAAGAAAAGATGTTTCCATCATTCTACATTTAAAGGTTCAGATGAATAGATATTTGGCTCGGATTTTAAAGTTATCTAAGAGTTCATCTATTGTGATACTTTACTTCCTTCATTAGACATTTCTGCCTTACCTCTAGTGTTATCTAGCCATGCAGACAATTGTGTTGAGTTTTGTTTATGGTGCTCAAAGCATGAAGAATATACATGTATCCTTATTACGTTTTTAGAGCTGGCAAAGTTAACGGGATAATAACGCATTCACGCAAATTCGTTTTAACCCCACTAATTTCTTTAACGCATTAGTGCAACTTGGGTAGTGGGCTCTGTTTTAAAGCTAAAGTGAAGATACCGGCATCATACGAAACTAGAAAAAACCTAAGGAATCCATTGGTAACAACCATGACATACTAGCTAGCAAAGGTACATTTTGACGAGGAAAAACTGACATGGCCATGTTATGATTTGATGCATTATGAAATGCAGTACCTGTGAGGGTTTCTGGACAATAATTGTCATGTTTTGTGTTGTTAATTAATTTCTAATAATAAATATACACATACACTTGCATAAGGGAATCATATTTGCCCACTCCCATGTCGATAAGAGCATTAAATACTTAACAAATCTCCCTTTAAGGCACATTTTGAACAGATAAAAAATGTGCAATGAAACATTTTAAATCGATTGACAGCCCTAATTTTTACATTACGTATTTTAGATACTTTCCACTGGAGAAAATAGTCCCTATGGATTCCATTAGTATGTGGGTGGAAGCATCGATATCGCATTTGGCTGAACAAACCCTTTAATCAGACAGGCTTAACTACGCTTCTAAATGATGAGTGCAAGTTCTCCTCTGTGTTTATTGTCTCTCTCTTTCATCTGTTTATCTGTTCTCTTTCTCCCACTGTTCGTTCTTCTCAGTGTGCTGATGTCAGCAGTCTCGTCCCCCATGTTAAAAGGCCCTCTTTTTCTCACGCTGTGGGCCTGGCTGCCCCTCTAGCCTCAAGACCAGATTGTTCCTGAACGGGAACAAACAGCCCTTCTCTCACTGTCTCTCTCTTTCTCTTTCTTCCTCTATCCCTCTCTTACTCAGTCGAAAGCAGAACGGGTGGGTCGGTACTGGAATGCATCATCTCACCCCTGCCCAGTCCACCCAACCGGAGGTTACTGAGGCCTGACCACCAACCACTGGGCTAATTGTACAGATCCTGAGGCCAGCAGACATACTCATAGCAATGAGGTGCAGAGCTTGTTATTCTGCTGCTGGTCGGATGCTCATATGTCCATTTTACGTTTCTATACTAAACCAGAAAGGTTGGTTGCTATTAAAATACAGGCTGAATAACAGATCATGAATTACTATGTGTAAAATCTAAAACAAAACATTAGTATCTGAGCACAGCTTGGAAATGAGATAGTAAAAGTTGACAGTCTGAAGCCACACAGACACACACAGGAAGCCTGTGGTAGAAATGCTGCAGGAAGGGATGTTTGCACATTTTACTTTTCAGCACAAACTAACACAGTCTGGTGAGGTTTGTGTTGCACTCAAGAATTTGAAGTGTTCCTCGAGTTTGTCAGTGTTGGTCATGTTTTGCTGGACTGAAAGTTATAATACGGAAGATTTTCCTGAAATCTAATTTCCATTTTTGTTGCTATTATGTTTAGCGTTTTTTTCTGCAAGTAGTGGACATCCGGAGTGAACAAACCAAACACACTACTGCCGCTACTTCACGATCAAAGCACTCAACTTGCGAAGTATGGGGTGGCTTTTATGATGAAGTAGTCAGAGGAAACTATTCAGGACTGTTCATCAGAAATACAGCTATAAAACAAGATCATTTTTGCCATTTTTTTGTCAGTGGTAGGACTGCACAATTAGTCATAATTTTATCCAAATCGCAATATGGCCGACTGCAATTTTCAAATCAGGAGGCGTGATATTTTTTTAAAAGGCGAAATGTGTCAAAATACCTTTTTAAATTAAATATTATGGTGCTGCTGAGATCCCTGCAAATCTTTCAATGAAAATGAGCATAACAATGTAAAAATTATCATTCCCTTTAATATAGCAGATCATATCGCAATATCAGTCAAAATAATCCCAATTAGATTTTTTTTTTTTAGAAATCGTTCAGCCCTAGTCGGTGGCTCATTTCTCATTTTTGCATGGGAGTAATAGAAGAAAAAGCCGCAGCCACAATGAGCTGTTAGACACAGGTCTCCACTTCTCAGCTTCTCGGTGACTAACTTTACGGTGCCCTGCTGTTGTGTTAAAGACTACTCACGCTGTGCACGGCATGCAATCAGATTATAGCTATTATTGACTGACTTCTTTATTAAAACAACGTGAGCTTGTTTGGCAGAGCTGTAAACAGATATGGCTCTTGCTGTAATTTCTGACAAAGTATCTGTGTCATAAATTTGTATGTAATCCACGCAATCGTGAACCAGGAAATGTAAATAGCGGCGAACGCAGCATAAGGAGGTCGGGGTGGATGTGTGGGTTAAAAAACACCAGACTTTCACCCAGGAAACTGGTGTTCATGTCCCGTGTGAAACCATAAGTCAGTGTTGATTTATTTGTCATGTAACTTACATACTTAAGTAATGCCACTGCCAGTGTTATTCTAAGCCTAACCACAATATTTTCCTAAACCTAACTAAGTAAGTTTTATTGTCTAAACCTAATCAAGTTGTTTCCTGTGAAGACAGAAGTTTATTTTGAAAAGTCTATGTATGTAACAAATGGAAACTGACACGTGTTGCTGAAACATTTGTAGGAAAATGACAGAAAAGGGAGGAATCACTTTTTCATGCGTGAGAATATGTTAATATTCATTACATTTGAATAGACAATTAATAATGTTGTAATAACTGAAGGGAGAAATACTGTAAAACAAAAGAGCTGTTCAATCTAAACTCTAAATCTTACATTTATAATCCACTACACACAACTATCTTTAGCCTCAACGCTGCCTTCTAATTCCTCAGATATTCAAGGTCGTGCCCCAGCGTGAGGTCACTATTACTTTTCTTGGCCAGATAGACTGGGAGATTACAGAGGGAGTTGAACACTTGACCCAGTGAGCGAGTGCGCCGAGGGAACATGGCTCGAGAGCAGAAAACACTGAACTGAAATCAATCTTCATTCTTGTTGTAACATCAGGGTGAGGATTGGGTCATTTCTGATGTATTACGTCACCCTGGGGGGGGGGTTCTGTCATCCCCATTTAGGCAATCCGCTTTTCTTATCTTTATTATTCAACAGAGCTTTCATATGTAGGAGAAATAGACTCTGGATGAGATACTGTTGCACTAAAAACAACAAGGCAGTCTCAGACTGAAATGAAACATCCCATGAGCCTGCCAACATGGTTAAAAGATCTGTTTTTCTACTTCCCCACTGATTTCAGGTTTGTGTGTGTTGTGGCTCCGTTTGGAAAGGTTGCAAAGAAAACTTGGTGGACGGAAACAGAAACTCCTCGACACAGGGGAAAAGACATATCTAGTGAGGAGGGTATCGGTGTGGACAGCAGATAAGGTCCCTTTGGTACATTATGCACCAGTCTAATACACCAGCAGCCTTGACTTCAGTGTTCCCACGCAGCAGCAGCATACTTCTAAACGAAGTTTAAGTGCTAAAATGTGCAAACACGGTGATCAGTGTGGGCGTTTCATTTTTGTTTTTTTCGGTAAAGGAAAGGTGAAACAGGAAGAGAGAAGGGTTGAGAAGTCTGTGGTTTACACTTACAGCCAATTGTCTTAAACCAGATTCCTGTGTTACCTACCCACAGTTTGTTGTCATGATAAAATGCATCAAGCAGCTTGACGATGTAGCGGTGGTCACATTTAGCCAGGATGTCGATCTCAACGATGTAGTCCTCCAGCTCCTCCTCACATTTTGTCTCGATCACTTTGGCTGCAGCCAGAGCTCCCGTCTCCTTGTTCCTGGCCTGAAGAAGACACAGAAACACAACATTCAATTCAACATGCACGAGTAACGACAGGCCCGTTCGATTGATTCTTATTTACTCTGCAAAAGTATGTTTTTTTTCAGTGTAATAATCCGATGAATTCAAGAGTTTCACGTCACCAGAGAGGGCGTTTTCTATCACTAAAACGTCCACAATGAATATGAATAGAGGGGGAGATACAGGGTGTGGCTGTGTGATAGAACGGGGGTGTGAAGAAAATGGATCGCGCTGTTACTTAACATTTCCGCCTGCAATTTTTTTAAATGAAAGGTGGAAAATATCAAAATCAAACTATCCTATCACTCTGCCGGCCGCCAAAAGGGAAGCCAAAGGGGAACCCGAAACATAAAGAAACGCAGGAGTGCAATTAAAATGTTGACTAACTAACATTTAGAGACAAAACAGGAAAGGAAACACCACACCCTCCCTGAGCAACTCGGGGGGAAAAAAAGGAGGAACCACAAAAGCGTCAAGTGTCGGTGTGGCTAAACTAAGACACACAGCAATACTGAGTAATAAAGGGAAGCAAACGTAAACATGAGATTGTTCAGTGCCTTTCTGGAAAGCATCAAAACACCCAAACCATAGGGTGACTCAGGGTGAAGCACAAGGCGCCAAACATGATGTTCATCCTTGTGTGAGAGACAAAAGCCGACTGATGGGATTTTGTGGGTAAACGAGACATAAATGTGAGCCTGCAGACAAAACCACACCTTAAGTGTGGTGATTGCAAAAGCACGATCGGAGACAACTTAAAATAGAGTTGAAAACAGAGGTGGTGATCCATGCTGCACCACTGTTTGAAACCTCCAATACTGTCACATCATATGAACTGACTAAAGACGATTATATTGCGATACTGTCAGCAAGGTGATATATTGCGATTTTTTTAAATTTAATTAATTTAATAAAAACTGTCTTAGTATAAAGAACACACCTCCATATGTATAAAATCTGAGTAATACGTTTATTTGTTTTATGCAATCGGAACAGTGGGATCATTTGCATTTATCCCAATCTCTGACACATCCTACACCCCCTACTAGAAAGAGAGGCTAGAAGCACCTGAAGGTTAATGAAACAGGTTGTTAAGTGATCAAGAGGAACAATAATCAGTGTGTGAAAGTTGGCGCATGAATGAGAAAATATGTCTTGACAGTGATATGTCACGGTGAGAAATGGAGGAGTGCATGTGCACGTGTCCACCCGGTGACCTGCAGAAACATGACAGACTAAACAGCTCGGCGGGGGTCTGATGTCTCCACGCTTTAAACAGGGGCTGTGGGAAAACATCTGAACAAACAGAACAGGCTCGCTGCCTGCAACACACGCTCTTTAGCTCATCCCGCTTCGCCGTGACTATGTGTGTGTGTGTGTGTGTGTGTGTTTGTCAAACAGAGCTCCAGAGGAGCCGAGCCGCCTCCGCACCAGGGTAACCCACAGTGTGAGTCAACAGGACGTCTCCTACTGCCATCAAACCATCAGTCAGTCGGTTAACAAGCCTCGACAGTAAACGCGGAGACACCAGAAACTTTCACTCCTCTGTTAACATCTCAGCTCTCTGCTATTTCGCTCCCCCTCCCGCACCAACACGGTCAGCCTCGACAAACTCAACCTACTGTATGTTTGTTGGAGTTCTGCCATCTCGGCCAAAGAAAAAGCTCCATACATACTTCAAATGTATCTTTAAAAGACACTTAATATATAACACTGCCATAATCACAGGTTCATACATACACACGATGGAGACTGCAACGTTTATTGTAACGAGTAGGGTTATAACCATACATTATAAGCGTCTTTGAGATCACTAAAAAGCGCTATATAAATCGAATTTATTATTATATTATTATTATTATTACTACATCAATGTGGATCGATGTATTGATTCAATGATCAACGTTCCAATATCATCGATGCAACGTGAACACAATATATATATATACAGTCATCTTTAAGATATGCCTTTATTTTGAAATTCCCATGCACCTCCTTCCTAAACATTCAAACAGTGCTTAAACATGAGAAATGCAGCACTCTTATAATGAACAGGAGGTCTATTATTTTTCTTATTAAAAACAAACCCTATTTTGTTCATTTCAGTTCAGTAATTAACTTGTCAAATCATATTTTTGTTGCTTTTTGATAGTTGATATAAATGTAATTGATTGTGTTGAATAGGCATATGAAATCGTCGCATATCGATCGCAGGCCCCTGAATTGAATCAAAATCGTATCGTGGCATTCTTTATGATATCAGCAAATATCGTATCGGTGTCCAAAGAATCAATATAATATCGTATTGTGGAGGAATTTCATCACGATTTACACCCCTACTAACAAGACTAGCTACTTAAAGTAAAGCTGCCATGTTATCTGTCCCAGAACTGTAACTACTGTCTGTGCATCTCTCCACGAAACAAATGCCGTCCGCATAATTTCCTCCTCTTGTGTCTCTCATTATGTGTCAGATTTCCCGACCAATAAAATGACGGCTGACTTACTGTACATCTGAACAAGTAGGAGTATTGTAATGTTGTATCTGGGGGTTTACATCACCATTATTTCCAGTGGAACACTGGCTTCACAGAAAACACAGAGATATGAATGTCTGCCACCACATCGAGATGTTGTGAACAAGTGAGAACTGTTTCGATACCAGTACCAGAAATGCCTCAGATGCAGCCTGAAATGCTGGATCAAGAATCGCAGAGTACACGAGTTTGTGCATCCAACGGCTATCGCATCTATCGGCACAATTACTCTACACAGGAACAACAACACGTGTCACTCGCTACCCAATCCGTACATCCTGCCCGATCGGTACTGCGCATGTGCAGCTCTTAACACAGATGAGACAGAAGCGAGATGGCTCACTCGTTAGCTACTTCCATCATGGATTTCAGACGCAGCGATCACTTTTCTGGAGGTGATGATGGAAGTAGCTAACGGTATCGGGAAGGAAAAAATGGTACCGGAACATCTCTAACAGATGTTACCAACTTTTTGTCATGCTCAGCAATACCTGTGAACAAATATAAACGTAATCTTAACTTTTTCAACAACCAACCCCCCCTGACCCGGCTTTCACACACAAACACACACACCTTTACATCTCAGTGGGAGCAAAGCTGAGGAATGTGACTCTGGCCTTCAGATGGTTGGGGGAGTGGACAAAGAGGGTAAGACTGAGAGAACAGCCTCGTGCCTCATTTATGCGGTGCCTTTTTGCGTGGCGCTGGGGGAACGTATTGCGTCAAGGGTCCTCAAGTATCGTATGCAAACATGCATGTTTGTTTATGTGTGCACCGTACCGAGTGTATACACCGCACAGGGAGGAAATTACACTGGAACGCCTCATTGTGTCTCACATGGGACCTTCTGACATCAATGCACAAGTGTGTGTATATGTTTGAGCGTGCTTCGGTATGTACGCAAGAGAGAAGTAATTGCAGGAGGAGGCATCATCTGCTTTAATCCGAATGACCGTGAAAAGTCCGGCAGCAGCAGCCACTCCCATCAAATACAAGTTCCTGTCCAACTGACTGTTCATTTCTTCAATGCTTTCTGCCATCGTTGTTGAGGTTTGTTCAGTGCCAACCGTATTTCTCATCCAGACATAGTGGCCCAACCTTTCGAACCCCATCTCCCACAAAATTACGTTACAACTAAACTGCATAACCAAAATACGTTTTGATGGAAACGTATTTTCTCACAGATTACGGTCACAGTTTTAAACACCTGATTAACGTTGTAAATGGAAAGAAAACACAATAAAACTACTAAGTTAGGTTTAGTAAAAAAAAAAAACATATATCACGTTTCGGCTTAAAAAGGTATTTGTGATACGTTAAAGACGAATGTAATCCACGACAAAATCATTTCCTTCCAAACATAATTGAGAATGCAATTTAGTTGTGTGGGAACATGACTTTTAGGAGACAGAGCTGCAACTTTCAGGTGCTTATTGTATTCTTGTCCGACTCTGAAACCAGGAATTGATGATGCATCTTTACACCGTCTTTCAGGGATTATAATAGTAAAATGAAATGTTTTTTTTAAAGTAAATAGGAAATCTCATACAACAAAAGTCAGATTTTTTTGCAATAAATTAGAGGGATAATGTGTTTTTTGTGCTTTTAACATACTAGGATGCTGTAATTTGAAGCAAATTCTCCACACGTTTACAACTACGACTGCCACACGACCCGTCTGAGGAAAGCTGAAAATATGCTCCTGCAAAGATACGCGTAAACGTCATTGCAAACCTACGCATAGAGGGGTGTTATGGGTAACCGTAGAGGAGCCGACGTGCACAGTCGCACCTTCAAAATGTCAACGCCACGTCGATTGGTTGATCCGACTGCGGTGGGGAGTTCAAAATGGGAACGAAAAAGAAAAAAGTCAACGTCATACAAGTACATACAAGTACAAAAGAAAGGTTTACGAGCGATAATTCCAGTTTTGGAGGGGTTACAGGAGTTGTTACCAGTTGGCCCAGGGGGCACCTACATCATTCCCAATTTGTCTGACAAAATGAAGTGACAAGAAAACAAAAGAAAACAGCCCACAGAGATGGCAGATGTCAGCGAGTTATACAGAAAAAAACACTCTAAATAATGACATAATAACCATTCACAGCCACAGAACTGAATACAGTTAACTACATACTGTAGCTACTGTAGCCATCCCAAGAGAAAACAACGCTTCACTGACTCTTCACTCTCTCCAACTCTCCTCCAGAGGACAACAACAGTCTTTGGCTCTGTTTGGGGTCTGGTTTCCATGGAGCTCAGAAGGACTCGTTTCTCGCTCTCACTCGCTCTCTTCCTGGCCGTTTTCCCGTTCATTAGTGACTTGGATTTCATGTAGGTTAAGTGCAAAAGGATTACCTAGAGGACCAAACCTGGCAGAAAAACAGACACCCTCGCGCCCTTCAACAAATTGCCTAAAAAGAGCAAAATGTTAAAATGCCATTGTACATCAAGTCCTTTTTTTAATGTGGCTGACTGTAGCAAATGACTCTATATGATTTGTTATTAGACCGCATGCAAGCAAAAGAGTAAAAAGACTAAAAGACCTATAGAGACAATTACAGCAAAATTACTGTAAAAACAGAAAAGTACATATCAACCGACTTCTAAATGCTAAAATGTTTTCTTTTATCTTGCAGTGTGATAGGAAATATTTAACCTCTAAATAAACACAATGGAAAAACAAATAAAGATTATAGTTATCGGGACAAAAATAACAATAATTTGCACTTTACTGCTATTTAGATGAAAAAATTAAAGAGATGTAGGGGTAGAAAACCTAAGGAATCAAAATCAAAAGCAACATTTTGACGAGGAAAAACCGATATGGCTATATTTCAAATTATTTCAGATGTTGACAAACTGCATAATTTGCAGTTGAAAAGGGTAATAAATTGCAATATATCATATATCATATCGCAAAATGTTTAAAATCGCAATAAGATTGTATGGTGATATTGTATCATGGGGCCTCTGGTGATTCCCACCCCCTTAAGATTTATACCCATTTTCTATTTTCATGATGCTTTTCTCTCAACCATCCATCTGTTTGCATGTTTTGCCATATACCCGTGTATAGTCTCGCTTTTTTTTAATCTTGTTTTTCTTGTTTTCAATCCTCTTACTGCAACATATGTCCTTCTCACCTCTCTACCCTCGTGCCTCATCATTCATTGACTGCATGCCACACTGCACATCTTTTGTCTCCTTCCCCAAATTTGTCTGTCACCCCTCCCCTCGTCTGTCATGTATATTATTTATCCATCTGTTTTCAGTAACAGTCTGTCTGAAGGCCACAATCCATGACCGGGGAAACACACCGCAAGCTGCTGCTCAAGAAGAGCTTTAGAGAAAGCAGATGTCACTGACCCATGTGTTCGCATACAAACACACTGTATGTGCTGGCAGACTAAGCAAACACACACACATAAAAGCACACACTCCCAGCATTGTGTGTTATTTGGTATTCAGACACATGGTCTTTTAAAAAAATGGATCAAGCTGGGAATAACAATGTTTAATACGGTGTTGACTGAGACATTAATCATTACTGTGGGTGTGTCGGCTTAAAAGTGCAGTGCTGGATCAAACTCAAAATGGAACAGAAGTTTTAAGCCTGTAAATAACCTGAAATGAAACTTAACATCATCATTTCTTTTTTTTAACTTTTATAACAAATAAGGAGTTTCTGCCCCATTTAGGCTGAAAAGAATGAGGAATAGTTAATGGACCAGACGACCTCTTGTAACCGATAACACAGAACTTCCCCTGGGGTCAGTCACCTCCAGGTTGATGAACATACCACATGCTGACGTGTAATTTCGGCTTGCATACGGTGTTATAGTTCCTACAAACGCACATGCACACAATTCCCATGAGGGGAATGTGTGTGTGTTAGACCTTTGCCCCGTCATAAACCTGTAACCCTGCCCCTCCTCTGTAGGCTCTCCCCATGTGTCTGCCAACAGGAATGTGGTTCTCTCTGCTCCTACACAGTGACAGCAGCGATTAAAACCTCACTTATGACAGCCGACGCCCGTTGAACTGATGATCTCTCAATCGGAGGAACAAGGTGCACAAGTGATGCAAGCTACAACTGATTTGTTTTACAAGAGTTAGACAAGTATCTAAAGGAGGGTCTATAAAAACTGTGTCAGAGAAGTGGCATACTATAAACACTTAAGCAAGAGACAATAGAAAGTCATAAAAAAAAAGACTTTTTAGAAAGAAATCCTGGACATAATTTCCACTGTGGAGGGGGGGACATGCCTCACTGACTTTTACAGTTTCAGTTTGAGTCATTCACTAAAAGACCATTTCTCGGTGGAGGTTGTTGTGGCTGTGCGCAGCTTGTGAGGGACTCCTGCAGACACTACTCAGGGCAAAATAAAGTCCTGGCCAACTCCTCTGCATTTTTGGGTAAAAATAAATCATTTAACAGTTTTTATTTTATAGATATTTTCCTAAAAATACGGTAGGACTGTGTATACATAAATTAAAAAAAATATTTATGTAACAATAAATAAACATATAAAACATTTATATATTACTTATATCACCCTGAAATCAACACTTGTTACTTAGAAGAAACAGCATGGCCCATTTACTTTGTGTTCATGCCTCAAATTGTTTTAAGACATGCCACTGTGTTTTGATTGTTTCTAAAATATAAATGTTACAGTGTAAATTATATGAAGAAAAAAGTGCTATACCAGTCGCAAAAGTCCAAAAACAAGTTTCATATGTAAATATCCACACTGATGGCAACAAAGCAGGCGTTCATGCAAGTGGCTACACATGGATGTCACAATAATTATAAAGCAACATGGGGTTTTCTCCCGTGTGACTGACTACCTTTTTTTTATTTATTTTTTTTAAAAGGAAAAGCAACCAGAATATAATGATAGGGCTGTTGTGAGAAGAGGTACCCTAAAGTAGATTTAAACTTGTTTTGTCTCACCAGTGGTCTGTTTTTGAGGGTTAGGGTTGTATTTGCTAACAAACTAAAGAGTTCAGTTGTTTTAAAGAGGACCCATTATGCTTATTTTCAGGTTCATACTTGTTCTTAGGATTTCTACTAGGACATGTTTATCTGCTTTAATGTTCGAAGAACGCTTTATTTTTTTCACACTGGCTGTGCTACAGCACCTCTTTTCCCCCTCTGTCTGAAACGCTCCGTTTGAGCTCAGGCCCCGCCCTCTCGAAAAAGCTCAGTCTGCTCCGATTGGTCAGCTGGCCCACTGTTGTGATTGGTTAACTGAACCAAACTCTTCTGACTCCGCTCCAGCTCCGCCATTACTAGCTTTGTTTGAGGGAGTGCCAAACTAGCCGCTAGGCAGGTTTTATGCAAATGTATTACTTGGTGACATCACCACGTTGCGGAAGAAAAGGCAGAACTTCATTCAAGGTGTTTCAGGCAGTTCAAGAGCAGTGTTTATGTGGGAGAAAGTAACTCCCTTTGGCCTGGACTTTGGGCTTTGTGACTATGCAGGCATTTTACATGCACAAAAAAACCCTATAATACGCACTAAAGGAAAGGGAAAAGCACAAAAGCGTAATAGGTCCCCTTTAAGTGAGAATGATCATTGTTTACTCAAAACCTACTGCGCAGGAAAATGACTAAAACACGTATGACTAAGAGACAAAGACAACGTAATGCATGAGTGTGTGGCTTCTAGCAAATCACGCAACAAGGTTCTTCCTCTCTTGCACAATCGGCTGACTGCAAGAAAGCATGAATGTATGCATTCACTGGGCGAGAAGCACATAACCGACACCCCAAGAGAGAGAGAGCAATGAGTCTCTTCAGGATGTGAAAGTGTTGATCAACACCGCACAAAAAGAGCCCATTTTTTTAAACCTTGAAGTGAAGGTACAAAGTGGAAGTACAAAAGCAGGTCAGTGAGGCAGGAAATCATGATAATGCTTCAAAGAGCCTTCAAAGAAAATAACCCACGCTTACACTGCTTTCTTCAAATCGCTCATACTCATGCACGGCCTTGCAACACTTTTCAAAAGCATGAATCTCATGACGGATGGGATCCACTTCCTTACAGAACAAACATACAAGGAACAACAGACTGGAGGGTTAGAGCGTGCCTTAAACAAAAGCTTAGACAGGTTTTGCAAGATGCCAGCTTGTTCAGTGTAACTCGATCTAGAACTGATCTGAAGTAACATCAAGTGGATGGCACCTAACAGGCTTCAATGTTAAATTCAAATGGAGGGGAAATCAAAACAATTAAAGTGAAGCGAAAAAAGTCAAGACAAAAAACTTTACATAATATCCAACCAAGTCTCTGAGAGTAAGTAGAGGTATATGGCTACTGTAAGTGGGTTATTCTTGCTTCTTGCATTCATTCCAACATTTCCTGATGGACTGGCTCGACGAGACAAATGAATCTCCAGGTTGTCACAGGCCCATAACTACCAGCATATATGGATAAAAGGATGTAGGAGCACAGAGGAGGCTTTCTGTAAAGTGCCAGTAACAAAGTCCTCGGGAGGACTCCCAGCATGCTGAGCCCACGCCCACTCAACTGGGCTCCTATCAGTCGCTGTGGGCCCAGCTGGTCCCTGAGATTAGACCCAGAGTCTGACGACGAGGGTCTCACTGAAGGCACTCCAACGTACGTCTTCGTGGCACTGCCATGTTCTAAATTAAGACAGACTGTGGCATTTCACATAAACCTTGTGGCTTTCCGTTGCAAAGAGGATGTTGCAACCTGTACCCCCTCCCCTCTCACTGATGACACCCAGTGTGTTTCTCTTTCACTTGTGTGAAGAGGATAATCATGTTTTGAAGGGATTCTTCCATAAGCCTTTCACTTGTTCCACAATCTGTCAATGTAAGTCACACCAGAACAACACTTATCCTTTTTTCTGTGCCATAAAGCAATACAGGTTTCCTGCAACATCTGGCCTGGTGGCAAATATCATCAGGGGCCCAAGAAACCAGACGTGTTCTGAAATTACTTCTTATACAAACACCTAATATTGCCTTTTTGAAGCCTTAGGTTTGGCATTTTGGCCGTCACGTCACCATCTTGGCTTTTTGCAGCCAGAAGTGACATGAGAGGGTGGACAACCGAACTCTGGATAAGACATTTTCAGGTGACTAAAAATGTTATAATTAACTTTCATGAACTAAAAACACACTGTGAATGGGTTAAAGCTGGAAGACAAAAATGCGGACAACTCCCAACAATGGACAATGTTGTCGCAAGGTTGCCACGTCCTAAAGCATTGACTGCTTTATGGTCTATTTGACTCTATATGGGATCATCATTTACTAAATGTACATCATGCTGTATTGAAGAAGACTTGAAACTATCGATTGAGACCATAAACTGATGTTAACAATGTTTACTGAGGTAATAAATCAAGTGATAATTAGTCATTTTTATCGTAGACTTCTATACAATCAGACTTCTTTTTGCAACCAGAGGAGTCGCCCCCTACTGGCTATTATAAAGAATGCAAGATTAAGGCACTTCAGCATTGGCTTCACTTTCCAGACCCTGGAGGTAGCCCACTGACGGAAAGTGACAACACATAACGCTATTAAAAGCGAAACATATTGTGCCCTAAACCCACTGCTGCACAGTGTATTGGCCATCTAACATATTGTCTTTTCCTTTTACAACCCTGTATTAAAAGTGTGTTTTCACTTCAAGGATCATGGATGGATGGATGAATAGATAGATGGATGGATGGACAACACCATGCCACTCGCAGTTCACACTCTTTGACTCCAAAAAAAACATGTTTTCCCATCTTTGAGATTGTGCACACAAGCCACGTTGTTGTTTACGAATCAACTGAAATGCTATTTAAACACATCTTGATCAAGAGTAATGCAATACTTCTACACAAACATGTCCTCTACCACGGTTTAAGTTCACTGTCCTTTACATCACTGACCAACAGAGATAAGAGTGGTCTAATCCCACAATGGGAATTTGACGGAGCGCCAACTTACAACCTGCTTGTGTCTATGGAAACATTTTACCAGCTGCAGCAGCAGCAGCAGCAGCAGCAGCAGGGCAATGTGCTCAGCGGCACGTGGCCCATTAATTAGTGAGGGGAACCATACAACTCCTCTGTTTCATGCTTCAGTGGCAGCCACACACACACACACCATCACAAACTCTTTCCAACAAGTGCAAGCATGCATAGAGTAGACGGATGCGTAGAAAACATCCTATGACACACTGGGAGGACGGGAACTGAGACGTTCTCTTGTTATGACTTTAACTATGAGCGAGACGCAAGTGGTCATGATGACAGTGAAGACCCGGCACAAAGACAAAGTTTGCACAACATGGTGCAACATTTCGAGCTGTATGTCAAGGTCTTACACCATAAATCTAAAAGTGGCACCAACCACACTTCAAAAAAACACTGATTATGCCATCTATCTGTTACATGTTCACATAAAGCCAAACTCCAACAGCCTTAAGTAAAGTTAAAACGTTGTTAGACCGTTTCTTAGTCCATGACAAGAGCGCTAAATATTCTCAATAAACCAGGTCCAAGAGGGAGGCTACATTTCCGAAATGTAGTTCCTAGGCTGAACAAATCATAGAGGAGTGCCAGCATGTACAAAAAACTGCAAACAATGCTCTGTTAACACACTGCATCATGTCTTTCTATACTTTACGGCACCACCACCACACTGATGGTGAACAGTGATACTGTAACCTTGTGACAAAGAGAACTTGAGAATGTCAACAACAACTTGATTGTGTACATGTGGTTCGTTCTGTGAGGCTCTTACACCACGAGGACCCTACATATAAAAATGAATACTCGGTGCTTAGTTAAAAACATTTGTAGCAAGGTTGTTGTTTTTAATTAAGTGAACATAATATCTACTGTCAATTCCTTTCCATTAAAGGGATAGTTTGGGTGTTTTTGAAATGGGGTTTTATGAGGTATTTATCCATAGTTAGTGTATTACCGACAGTGACTCCACTGAAAAAAACGGTATTTTTACCTCACAGATCACAGGAGTTGCTGGATCGGTTAGTTTGTTTGTGCTATTGTGTGACTTTGGTTAGTTCGGATTCACCAATCTGCGAAATTACAGTTTTTTTCAATGGACTGTGGTGGCTTTGGCGAGAGCATAGATGAACACAACGGCTTCACTTCCCTGTCTGAAAGGGCTGTCTGACGGCAAGGTAAACCGATGGAAATATTCTAAATATAGCGTACGCTTAAATGGATATTTCTCCAAACTGCCGATCACCATCTACACCAAACTATATCTTCAAGTTGTCATCTGAATTCTTAGTGAATTATACTCAAAAACTAATTCAATCAACAACAAAAAAAGGCAAGCTAAATCATTTTCAATTGTTTCACTCCCTCATGCGAGTTTCAGGATGTGAACACACAATGCAATAAGCCAGCAGTTTCTTAACCTTTTTGGCACGTGAACCTTTAAAAAAACAAAACAATTGTCCAGAACTTTAACCAAAAGAGAAATCTCACATTCATGTGAATAATTTTTAGACTCGGCAAAGATCAGAGGAAGTAAAGTAAAGAATACATCCAATTGTGTGAAGAAATTCTGCCTTGTTAATCATTTTGTGACCTCTCATCTGCACTATCAACAACAGAGAAGTACAGTTACACCTACATGGCACTACTCTGGAAATGAAACAGGACATATTCGATAACTGAGGGTTATATTGTATTTTATGAGATCCTTCCGTTACAGTGCTCCTCCTGTGATATAAACACACACACACACACACACACACTCACGGCTTGATGTGTCCTTAACGCTCCCCTTATGTAACTAAGTGAGTTGTTATTCTCCCGATGGTGACATTAACCTTTAGAGAGTCCGTTTGACAGGAGCACTCTGTACTCTCAACCAACACTGTACAATTAAAGAGGTCTGTTCTTAATCTCAAAGACACATGTCGGAAACAAGAGCGGGTTCCCTGCCACGTGCAAACGACAAGAATTAAAACTGACGTTTTATGAGGAGACAATAAGTACTGCTCTTCCGCTGCACGTCACACATCCAAAAAGCAGCTTTTCATTTGCCCCTAACAGTCTGATAAGCAGCTGATTTTCACTGGTGACAGAGATGCAGAGTCCCGCCTGCTCTATCAAAGACTTTAACAGCGGAAAACATGTGCGATTCACCACTTGAGACCTTTCCCTCCCACAGACGAGCTGATTATTCTCGCGTTTCGGGAGCTGTGAGAGGAAATCGTCCCCCGATGCAGTCCCACGATTTCCTCTCTTGGCCATCATCTGCTCCCGCTCCCCTCCATCTGACAGATGCAGGTGTGGAGCTGTACTGCTCCAACCCACTCAAGGAGAGGAAACAGAAACCAAAGCAGAGGCTTGACATGTGTATAAGAAAAAGAAAATAATAGTGAGGACACATAAAATGTCAGAAAGCTTGCCAATTATTCAAGTGGAATCATGTTCAACGCAACGATAAGACACAAAACACCTGTGCCTTTTAGTTTGGTTTAAAGGACCAGTGTGTGACATATAGGGGGATCTATTGGCAGAAATGGAATATAATATTAAGAAGTATGTTTACTTTAGTGTATAATCACCTGATAATAAGAATTGTGTTTTCGTTACCTGAGAATGAGCCGTTTATATCTACATAGGGAGCGGGTCCTGTCCACGGAGTCCGCCATGTTGCAACAGTAGCCCAGAACGGGCAAACCAAACTCTGGTTACTCGCTCCCATCGCCGCCGCTCTCTCTCTCGCTTCACCACTCACTTCCTACTTTCACAATCACTCAACGCGCTGGCTCTGCTCCAAATGACCTACGCTACTCTTACAACAAATGGCTCTAGAGAGGGACAGTTGCGTTTTTGCGTCGGTCACCGTAGCTCTCCAACACGCAAGAGCCTTCAGTCGGTTGCAATCTCCTCACCTCGACGCTAGATACCGCCAGATCCTACACACTGGACCTTTAACAGTGTATGCTTCCACACTGTAAAATTCAAATAATCCCTATTTACAAACCAACATTTAAAGGAACAATGTGTAGGATCTGGCGGTATCTAGCGGTGAGGTTGCAGATTGCAACCGACTGAAGCCTTGTGCCAATCGTGTTGGAGAGCATTGGTGGCCGATGCGAAAACATGAATGGCCCCTCTCTAGAGCCATTTGGAGCACAGCCAGTGCAGTGAAGTGAATGGTGAAGCAAGAGAGAGATAAAGGCGGCGACAGGAGCGAATAACGTTATCGACTCCGGCCCAAACGGTTCTGGGCTACTGTAGTACATGGCGGTGCAACATGGTGGACTCCGTGGATAGTACTTGCTCCCTATGTAGATATGAAGAGCTCATTCTAAAGTAATGAAAACACAAGGTTTAACATTTTCAGGTGATTATACACTAAATTGTTACACACTGGTCCTTTAAAAGGTTTCTTCAAACTTAAAGCACCTCGTGTTCAGTCAGTCCCTCGGCTTCTTATAGAAGCTAACTCAAAGCATTGTTTGTTTTCATGTTATGCTTCACCTTGTGTGTTTTTTTTTCTCTGCGTCATAAAGACTATCCACAGGCCTCCTCACATGCTCGCTCTGCTCAAAAGACACATTATAGGACAACTTACATAATGTTCAGACTCGTGGCTACAAGCGAGATTTAACTATTTTCTGTTCACTTCAGTGCAAACAAGTCACCAATCCACTGAGACTCATCCTCCCCACTGTACGTCTACTGTCCAGTGAAAGTGAAATAGCGAAAATAAGGTGGAGTCCTCTAAAATAAAGACTACATGTTCTGTTCAGACCTCTGGTAAGGCATCACTTCTTCCACTGAGGGCCCCTGCTGCGTCAAAGACCTTCACTGTGCTCCGCTGGCCAGTGCAGACACAGAGCGCCTGTGCCATGCTTCACAGAGGGGACTGAGCGGCTAACAGATCCAGATTAAATAACGCCTCGGAGCCAAAAGTGCTGCTGCTGAGGTTGGAGAGGAGAGGACAGAACTAATGAAGAGTGCTTTCACTGTCACTTTGGCTGCTTCACGCTGAGGGGAGAGACTTGGGTGTGTGTTTGGAGGTTTTTCTAAACCTGCTGTACTGCAGATGTTTGCAGGAAGAGAAGTCAGTGGTGTCTTTTACTAAAACTAGGATGATTTTAAAAGAAGTTACTTCAATAAGCCACTCATAAAAGGAACGCTAAATATGTAGTTGATCTCAGCAGGAGGATGTAAACAATCCTCAACATGACTACAATGAATGTTTATTTTTTTGGTTTCATCAACAAAAAACTTTTCAGCGATAGACAAAGCTACAGGAAGGTGACTGCGGAGGGACTTTGGACAAACCACATAGTTGACATATTAGTCATAATCTCAGCAATGCTTGGATGGTGAGGCATGCACACAGGTGATCTGCATGTAGGATATATTCTAAGAAACAAGGTGTTTCTATTGTGTTGCACATAACTTAAAGGTCCCGTATTATAAAAGTGAGATTTTCATGTTTTTTTTTATTATAAAGCAGGCTTAAGTCCTATATAAATATTGTGAAAGTATCGAAACACTCAATCCACAGGGAAATACACACAGCCCGTATTCAGAAACTCTGCATTTGAAACAAGCGATCAGAATTTCTGCCCATTCGTGATGTCACGAATATACAATATTTAGACCCTTGACACAATTTTAAACATAAACATAATAAATGTGTCCCAGTTTATTTCCTGCTTACAGTGTATGTGAATGTCATAAACTGACAGGAAGCACACATGGACCCAAGCTGTTGCCTAGCAACGCAATTCTGTTGCAATTCTGTTGCAATTCTGTCAAAATGCGCTAAAACGGAGCGTTTCAGACAGGAGGGTGAATACAGGCATATTCAGGCTGACAGTATGAGGAAAATAAAGAGTTTTTTGAACATTACAGCATGTAAAAAAGTTCTAGTAGAAACACAAAATACAAGTATGAACCTGAAAATGAGCATAATATGGGACCTTTAAAAAAAGAAATATATAATTTACAATATTTCACAGAAAAACTAATAATGTTTCTGGGACAACATGAGAGTGAGTTTATAGGAAATAGATGCGCAACATTAAAACTCAAGTATTCAGGAAGTTTTTTCTAACATAACAGAGTGTTACAGAGCACAAACAGGTGAGCAACTTGTCAATCAAGTTTGAGCTGATTAAGAACTACAAACAGGGTGTATCACTACACCAACACGGTCAGTTTCACACGCAGGTGCCTCGTGTCTTTTGCAATCACACTCACCTTGTAGACCTTCCCAAACGCACCGTCTCCAAGCTCGCCGATAATCTCCCATAAATCGTTGGGGTTGATATCCCTATGAACGTGGTCATACTGCTTCAACTTCTTCTTAATCTCAAGAGTAGGCAGACGGAGGATTTTGCTGAATCTAGCGAGTGCCATAATTTACAACGCGTAAAAAGAAAAAAGAAGTCTCCAAAAGGCTCTACACGGAGAGCATTACGCACGGCCGTCAAACACACTTAAATACTAATTTAACACTCTTCACTTTGTGCGTTCGAGAGAAGAAGTTACTCTGCTCCGTCCATCACAACCAGGTGCTCATAATCCCATTCACAAACTGCGGTTAGGAGCTGTTTTACGCGCGGTGACCACCTGATGATGGAGGAAACCGCCTGTCTGTCTGACAGCCTGCCTGTCCGGGCAACTTGTTGCTGCTTCTGACTGGAGCCAAAAAAAAGCCCCACCTCGTTACCCAAACAGCCCCTCCCACTGCCGTCATGGAAATGTAGTTTCTTTCAAAGAACAAGCAGCCGTCACACTATCGCACTGATGAGGTAGAAGGACTTCATGTCCGGGTCGGTGCTGGGCGTGTCCACCACCAAGACAGCTCAAACAGCTGTGCCAATAACAACACTACTAAATATGATAATTTTGGTAGAACTAGTGACTCAAACTTTGGGTGATGATTCATTACAGTTTAGTTTTCTGAAAATCATAAATCAGTAGTTTTAAAATTATAATCTACCTGCATGACTGTTATTCTCTTTTCCAACTACATGCTGGCTCAACTAACCTGTTCTTCACCTGTACAAGCAGTGCTATGGCGCCCTCTAGTGGCACATTCAGCTCAGTGAACTGGTACCTGTTGAGAGGGATGAAAAAGACATAGAAGTACTCAGACCCTTAAAGCTGCAGTGGGTAGAAATGCAGCAAATGTGAAAAAAGTCTCCTGACAGTGGTGCATGAAACATTCACATATTCACATTCATTCCCTCTCAGTACAACTTGGGGTTAGAAGGAGAAGGTTAAAAGGACTGTTTGTAAGAATCAGAAATGCTTGTTAACACCTGTGGCCGTTAAGTCAACGAAAGTCAGCGCCGGGCTAGCGCTCGCTGTAAATAGACATGAACTAGCATCGCTCAAAACAGTGAGGCGACACACGTCAGCTAAAAGCACAATATCACTCTATATTTCACCTGCTTGGCAGTAATGTTAGCT
>CAKALG010044690.1:0-31106 GCA_916700815.1 Helicolenus hilgendorfi
GCCGCAAAGGAAGCCTGGCAGACGTAGTGGACACGCTGAAGCAGAAGAAACTGGAGGAGATGACAAAGACAGAGCAAGACGGTATGACTCCCTGTGTGTGTATGTCTGGGCGTTTTTCCTCCTAAGTGCGCCTGATCTTCCCAAATTTTCCCCCCTTTCTCTCTCATAATTTTCTAGCTTCCTGACTGTCCGCCTCTTTTCCTCTTGTATCTCTCCGTCTCATACACTCACGCGGGCACACACAAGCTGGGAATACTGACGTTACAGTGTTTCCAGTTTGTTCTGAACCTCTTCCAACGTGACAAAGACTGCGTGGCACAGCACCTCAGCACAAGTGTGGTCTTCTTCCGTGCCAAGGCAAACTCTTTGACTATAAAACTCATAGTGCTGACCTGATGCCAGGAACATTACCTCTTTTTTATTTTGCTACACAGAACACTTTTCACTCAGCGCAGTTATTCATCAAAGTTTGCTTCTCACAAACAACCCTTCTTGCATCCTATTCAACACACCATATGAAAAAAAAATTCTTTTCTGTGATAGGACTGTTAGGTCGGTGCCGTATTTGCACCCCGTTTCACCCTGCTCAGCTCTCCCTCCCACAGCCTGCAGTCTATCAAGAGTATGGCGGAAAACAAATATTTGAAAGAGCTGCTGAAACACATCCCCCTTCTTAATTAGGGCTGTAGTAATATAACTACATCCAATCAAATGTGAAACCCCCTTGGGAATGCATGTGTCTCATTTAGTGTCTGGGGAGCTCTTAGCTTAAGCACTTCATCAGACGAATAAATTAGACCTCTGTTAGCCTAAAAATAATTTGCCACTTCTTTTTTAAGTGTTCGTTTGGTGATCTTTGTATCAGAGCATCACAGGCCTCTCACCGGGTAATCATCCAGCCACGTCCTGATATGCGGAGTGACGTCATTTAGGTAATAACAGACAGAACAATCAGTCCTTATTTACCTGAACACCTATGATTTAGAGATCATTTAGAAAACTGAAAAGTTTGGATTATTGAAATGGATCTAAATGACAAGAGCAACAAAACATGCTGGTGCACATAAGCATGCCAGGATACTGTAATCTATACCTTTTATATTATCTAATAATGACCACTGATATTGCCAATTTAGCCACAAATATGATTAGGCAAAATCCAAAGGTAAAAGCCCCTTGTGTATGTCACAATTAATACTCATAATACAGCAGATACACTGCCCTCTGTTTTCATGTTTTCCCCGTGTTCATGGAGGTTTCTTCATCGAGTTTTCTGTCACACCAACAGACATGAATATTAGGAATATGCAGTATTCTTGCTACTGGTCTTAGATCTGGAGCTGATCCTGGAGAACGTCGCCCCACAGCACCTTACAGGACAAATTCTGTCTGTTATCCATCTTTGTTTCCCCCTAAGCTAAACCTATATTTCTTACGTGTATTGTTTCTGGCTGTTTCAGAGTTGATTTTCAGGGCAAGATTGTCAGCGCTCTCGGTAGCGACGGCAGGCGTTATGGTAATGAGCCCCAGCTGGTGAAGGCTGGTTGTTGCAGTAATTTAAATGGTCAAGTGCAGCTTGTAATCCAGGGCCGTATGTTAACGCAGGGAGGAGAGGGTGCTTTAGAGTGCCATACAGCTGTTTTAATCTCCTGTTAATAATAGAAACTTGGTCTGCCTCATGCGCCGTGTATCATCGCCACCTAAATAAACTCCCTTGTTGAAGGAAATTAGTTTCTGAGCGGGGAACACAGCAGAAGACAAGAGCCTCACAAAGTTCAGTATGCTGTCCCCAAGCTGCAGGAACTGAGAGATACTCTGTTCTTGAGAGCACTTGAGGAAGCTTCAGCGGTGATGATCAGTGATTACTGTAAAATGGAGGGAGAGGGACTCTTAGAAAACGCCAAAGGAAAACCTCAGAAACCGTGGAGAAATCATAATCGTGTGTCTTTGTTTATGCAGAGAGACACTGTTGGAAATTGAAAAGGGCAGGATTAACCGATTAAAGAACCAAAGAAGCCATTTGTTGTCTTAATGATGCTGCTAATGTGGCGCAAGCAACAGATGAGCTAAATATATCGCTTATCTAAGCATGACAACTGTTGTGTCTAATTCTGCTGCTTCGGTGCCTGCCTGGTCGGGATCACGAGGTCCTCGGAGACTCTTTACCATCTGCTACCATTCTTCTCTGGGCTTCCTTGTCTGGTCAAGATAGTTCATTGTACTGATGTACTGAGGATGAACGTGGCGACCTCAAGCGTAGAGGGAAAACAAATTGTCTGTGATACACTTTTTAGACAGTACATTGCTCATATGTGGAACGTGAAGTCACACCTAAAGTGATGCTAACGCTGGAGGAAGCCTCCTGGACATAGGATCCAAATATTGTTGACCACCTTTATTAGCTGTTCCAGTGCTTCTTACTGTTGTGTTTTTTAGATGCGTTTTTTTTTTATGCTGTGAGAACCACAAATTAAATTCCTGTCACCTCCATTTTAGCGGTAGTTGATACCTATGGAAGCCCTGAGAGGCAAGTGAGAACATTTTTTTTTTTCGGTGATCCATTTTCTAAGTCTGATCTAAATTGTTTTCTCTCCTGTGTTTGACTTAAAGGAACAGTATATAGCATTTTGGGGGATCTATTGGCAGAAATGGAATATAATATTAATAAGTATGTATTCTTTAGTGTATAATCACACATAATTAATCTGTGAAACAGCAGGAAGCATTCATGTTTTCTTCTAGGGGTGGGGGAAAAATCGACACTGCATAGTATTGCTCATTCGTTCGTCAATTTTTGCTATATAAACTATTAACCTCTTAGTGGACGCTTTCTGTCTTTCAGAGGTTGTAACGGGCTCAGTTTTTAAGCTAGAGTGAAGATACTAGTATCATATGAAACTGGAAAACCTACGGAATCAAACCATGTAACGTTAGCCTGTTGGGAAGAACGCTAAATAATGCTTCAAAGTTGTGCTAAATTTTGCTGAGGAAAAGCTGGCATAGCCATTTTCAAAGGGGTCCCTTGACCTCTGACTTCAAGATATATGAATGGAAACTTTGAGATGAACAGTGTGAAACTGTATCTTATTAGATAAAACAGATGTTGACAAACTGCATAATTTATAGCTGAAAATGGTAATAAATCGCAATATATCTTATCGCAATACTCAGCATATCACAAAATGTTTAAAATTGCGATAAGATCGTATCATGACTTAAGTATCGTGATAGTATCGTATCGTTTGGCCTCTGGTGATTCCCACCCCTATTTTCTTCTATGTGAGTTTTAATTTCTATAACTTGCTAACACACAATACATGTACCTTGTGTTTAGAGTTCATGGAGAAATGAAAACTCACCTGGAAGCAAACATGAATGCTTTTAGTCCTATTTCATTCCAAGAAAAAATGATTGGCCACTTCCCTCATTGACCATGATGCCTTATAAACATTATAACAATAGAGGCGATGCTCAGTATCTCCATCCTTCCACCTCTATATATTTGTACCCTTTCACCCTCTCTATCCTTCCACCCTTCCTCTCCATTTCTGGTCCTTAAAGTGCTTTAAGTGCTTGTGACTGTGCTAATGAATGAAAATGTCCTCCCAGCAGCGAGCACCGCATTTAGCTGAATAGTCACCTTTGCTGTAAAAGCTCTATTAGGCCCAGTTGCCAGCAGGGCTAACGATTGTGCCCCATGTTTATTTACTAGGTATTGTAAATGCATTATTTATGGATAAGTCTCCAGACAGCACTTGTCAAGAGTTAAAAATGTCAGTATAAAGTATTAGGGTGAAAAAGAAAAATAGCCACCATTATAAAAACCCCAAGGTGACCTTGATTTGATTCACATGCAATTAGAACAGTTTTATATAATGCACTAAAGTATGAATCAATACTGTGCAAGTCAACACAGAAAATACTTTGTGTGTTGAGTCTTTATGGTCGTCCCCCAAGACAAGGACGGGTAATTGGGTTTAAGCTTCCTGTCTTAGCTTTTAGGGATTTCTCTGGGCTCAGTGTCTACTTGTTGAGTCCTTGCCAGTAAAACCAGTACAGAAGTAGATGCAGATATGTATCTTTTGTCATCTTTGTGTTATTGATTAGGGATAGCCTCATTTTTTTTTTTTAGCTGTGTTCAATAAGAATGCCCGTTTACCGTTCAGTGTTACAGTTTCTTATTAGCTAAGTCAACCTTTTTCAACCATTTCATTATTGAAACTACAATATCTATGGTATTAGAATGAAGCAGCCGGTGAACAGGTGATGGTCGGAGGACATTTGACGCAGCCGTTAAACAGTGACAGTGGACACTTTTAACATTACTATCTATAGCTATAATCTATAAATGCCAATAACATTTTTCCAGCTCTAATTCAAGAAAAACAGACACTCAAGTCAAATATGTAATACTAAGGTGCAAAAAAACGGATACACTTCCTTAATACTACAGCTCTTTGGACAAGTCAGAGTGGATACAGTAGGTGCTCAAGCAGAATACTCAACACCTGGAGCCCTTTGACAGAATCATGGCTAATTAGCTTAGCAAAGGGGTGCCATACCGCCACCATTCAGCCGAACTGCAACCCCCTTTTAATCTCAGGTAGAAGGATATTTATTGGCTTCTGAGAAAAGAGTTCCCCCTATTACAGCGGCAGGTAACCTAACCATTGCTTGTGGCATAAAACTGCACAACATGGTGCACTAATTGTAATTGTGTTCGGGCACAGGGTTATACGTGTGAGTACTGTATGTGTGTCATCACTTAGACCTCTATTTCTCTCCCTTCGCCTGAACCACCTCTCCTCTATTTATAAATGTAATCCCCCCGGCGAGGATGTGTATTATCACTGTGTAATGACTGTGCAGTAGGTTGAGTGTGGGGGGAGTGATCAGCATTGTGTGCGTAGCCCCAGGTCATTATCCTCTATTACAACTGGCCATGTAATGAGATTCAGGGATGGGTGAAAGCTTTGGAAGAGAATAGGATCAGCTCTAAGCCCATGGTCTGATTAGCACTGATGAACTCTTGACTCTGTTGTAACACTGTCCCCCGTCAGTGTCACAGCCCCTGCTGACTCCTCATGGCGGCTCGCTGGAAATTGGCTGCAGGTGCTTAATAGCACCAACAGATTTCTCTTTGGAAATTTATTTAGTTTGAATGTAGCATTTAAAAAAAAGAAATGTTTTCTAGAGGTATATAATAATTATATTCTAAGAAGCACCTCCTTCCCTCCCCCCAAACAGACTGATGCACCTTCTCCCCTCCTCTTTTAGCTCCCACCCTTCTCCCCTCTCTCCTCTCATCCCAGCTGCCATGTCATCTGGTTCTGCTTTATCCCACCTAATTAATAGGAATCTTTGTTATAATGATCTGAGCATGAGCCTCTGACTCTATGCATATGCAATGAGGCTGGAAATCCAGTTGCCTTGGTTGCAGATTTTGAGACGATCATCACACATAGCTCTACGCTGCCTCTCGCACCGAATGCAGCATCCTACCGGACAGCGTTAGGCCGCGACCCTCCTGGCTGGACACACACAGACACTGGCCAAACATCAGTGAACATCTCTCCTGTGTTCCCACCTCCTTTTAATAATCTGTTGTTTATTCAACATGATTTCAGCAAGCTGCTTATCTTAACGCGAGTAATCTATTTGATCAAATCGCCGATATAGTTTTGTGTGTGTGTGCTAGTATGTGTCAGTGCGGGCCTTCCTGTGTGTGCATGTGTGTGTGTTCTCTCTTGGCCTGTGGCGTGGTGCACCAGCCCAGCGGAGCAGCGCTCTGGTCTGTCACTTTTGTTTGAATAGGTAATGTAGATCTGTTCAGGCTGAAGAGACATGAGCTGGAATCGCTTGTTAGGACACATGATCAAAAGCGGCTCTCTGCTCTCTGCCAATCAACCCTCTTGTCACCCTGTGAAGCAGACGTTAAATAGATTTTTCGGCTGTATGCCGCGGGCAGCCTGCCAGCCTGACATGTGAACTTTCACCAAAAAAAAAAAAAAGATACCCTGCCCCCTTGCTCCTCCCTAATCTCACTTTCCCATCCTCTTCCTTCGTGTCCAGTTTTTCTTTTTTTTTTTTGCTTCTCCTGTTTCTTTTTCCTCTCCTCTTTTTCATGTTTTCCCTACCATCTCGACACTCAAACCTGATCCAGATCAACATTTTCCCTCCTCCTATGATTTTTGTCTCCCACCCCATCTTACTCTCCAGTGACAAGGTTGCTCCTCTGCCAGGCTGAGATCAGAGCCCAGGGCTAAATGGAGTGGCTGTATGAGGGGAATAGGGAGCACAGAGTGTCTGGTCCGCTGCTGAATTATGTATTTACTATCTGTTCCAAAACAGAGCCCTCACATAACACGGGCGCGTCCCCATAGGACTTCGGAGGCCGGCACAGGTTTCACTTTACACAAGCTAAGATATAGATTTTGTTGCTCCCTTTCAAAAAGGGGAACCCTTTCTGCTGTCTTGGTCATTCAGATGACAAAACAAGCAGCTGCTTCTTCAATGTGCCATTCTTTGCATTCAAGATCACCTTCCCCACTTCTCATATTCCGATTAGTCAACAGTAGCAACTGCTGCGGAGCATTCCAGGGGCCATCTTCCCGGGTTTCAGCTGTTGAGCGTGTCCCCCTGCGCCCATGCAGCACAAAACTCCCATTGTGATCCCGGCTTACTGGCTGCACAGGAACCCCTTGATAGGAGGAAACGGGTGTCTCTGAGAGACAAATCACAGCTAGGGTTGCACAGAGGCTCGCTTGTCTTTACACACTCACACACCCACACACTGGTTGTAGGTATGTCTCGTCAATGACATCACTGCTTGTGCAATTTGGGGAAATATTTACTTTTTTTGCTGTTAGAAAAAAAACAATAGATTTGCCTCGATGCTGTATGTGGGTGATTAGATCAGCACCAATTTGTAACGGCCTGACTGTTTTATGTGACCGCGCACTATTTGGAGGGGCACAGAGATGGTGAAACGCTGACACATAAGAAGGCAGAAGCCATTAATGCTACTATATTTGTCTTTGGGCCATGAAGCCTAGAATTGGGAAGTACACAGAAAAATCGACAGTGTTAATCCAACACTTAAAGAGTCAATTTTAACACTAAGTCAGTGAACATATGGTCCCTATCTACAGAGTGTTAAAATAACACTGAACATAGTGTTGAATTTTCAGAGTCAATTCAACTCTAGAAAGAGTTAATATTTTACACTACACTACACTGAGAAGTGTTACTCAAGTTTTACACTATGACGAAAATAACACTCATAGTTATTTATAGTTGACACTGAATTTGTAAGGGTTAATCAGAATTAACTCTTATTAATTTACTCTTCATGAGTGTTAAACCAACTTAACACTAAGTGTTGATTAAGAAATTACTCCAAACCCAGTGTTGATTTTTGAATGACTCCTGCCAGTGTTAAAACATATTTACTTGTGCATTTACCCCCTTTAAGTATTATTCTTACCCAACAACTTGTTTGTTATCAATGGACTCCTTTTTAATAAAATGTATTCTTCAACAGAATTACTTTAGAGTGTTTTGCATTTTCTACATTACCATGTCCACCTGACACTTAAAACAAGTAAAACTAAAAACGTTTGCAAGGGGAAAAACAACAAACACCATTATATCCATGTCTTAATATAAATTTATTAAAAATAAAAACATTAACCCTCAGGTGAAATGTAGTTCTAAAACAAGTTTTGAGACATGCTCACACCATCACATGCTACATAACAATTAAACTTCACTTTCAGTTTAAAAGACATCAGAATTACCCATGAGTTTCAGTCATGTCTACTGCAAGGATGTTAACCATATGTCGCCGTGAGGAGTCAGTCAGACCTTTCGTCCGGTTGTATTCCTTGACAATAGAGTCTCCACCAGGTTTCTTGGCCAGCGCAGATTCAACCAGCTGTGAAATGACAGAGTAGAAGACAAGACAATATTTACTAAAAATGAAAGTCTTTAAGAACTGACAGTGAATACACAGGAAAATAAAATCAAAAGTGTGCAATCCCCAAAGGAAGCTATCACAACAGACATTTAACACAAACTTACATGTTTGGCATCTTGATCTTCCTTCTGCCGTTTTCTGGAAGGGCTATAATCCTCATCTAGAATGACTGTATCATCAGAGTCACAGGATAGCAGGTTTCAGGATGATAGTATCATCAGGGCGGATGCCATGAGGATGAGGGGTATCTGCAGGTCCCAATCACCCTGGTCTGGGGCAGTGGTGAGGGCCAGCTGGGCACTCAAGGTCCGCATGACCCTAAAGAAGGCGCTGCAGCATTTATTTCTGCACAAACGTCCACTGTACATTCACTAGATATTCTCAGATCTAAACTAACTCTCCTGCAGTGTGTAGTGAGCACGCATGAACGTCTAGAGGTGGAGCGAGACAGCAAAAGCGTGCGCGGTGTGTGAGTGAAGGCGATGCTCATTTCACAATATGGTAACACATTCTATGACGGCCATGTCTATAATAAGAAAATGACCCTACATTGTAAATGTGAGTTTATGGTCTCAATCGCTAGTGTCTAGTTTTCTTCAATACATCATGATGTTCATTTAGTAAATCATGGTCCCATTTAGAGTCAAATAGACCATAAAGCAGGGTATGCTTTAGGGCGTGGCTACCTTGTGATTGACAGGGTGCTACCGGTCCGGTCTGGGAGTTGTCCCTGTTTTCAGTTTATGAAAGGTAATATTAACATTTTGGTGGCCTAAAAATGTCTTATTCAGCATTCAGTTGTACTTAGCTCCACTCTTTTGTGTCATTTCTGGTTGCAAATAACCAAGATGGCGACGGCCAAAATGCCAAGGCTTCAAAACGGCAGTCCACAAACCAATGGGTGACAGCACGGTGACTACGTCCACTTTTTATATACAGTCTACGGTTGGTAGTTGTAAGTGCTGTGTTAGCAGTGAGTTGTTTGATTCAAGTGGTTGCTGACTGGTCTGTTCAATGTATTTATTTCCACCAACATCAGTTTGGGGAACGCATCATTTTTATGTATCACTAGTTTGCATCAATCAATCTTCATTGCGTTCAAACTGGCAGGAGTTGTGGAGTTGTGAGGGTGACCTCAGCTCCCTTTACTCATCTGTACACTTCTACTCTCTTTGTGAAAAGGTATATTCAATCAATCAGTCCAATCTCATGGCCCATTTACTTGAGCACCATGTACTCCAGTGTGTGTGTGTGTGTATGTATTTTAGCGTACAATGAGTTTTCACTGTATCCCATACTCTGACCTGCTTCGTACTTGTACACCACTCATCTGTTCAATGACATTGAGAAAAAAACAGCATTACACTCCAGTCTGTCCCACTTTCACACCCCAGTGAGTGTCAAGTATACTTAATACTTTGAATAAAATCATACCCACTGAGTTTTAAGAGCTCTTACTGTCAGCCTCTGGCTTCCTGTGTTTTAAATGGCTCTAATTAATGTGTTTTTCCGCTGTGATTTTATCAGATTTTCATCCATAATAATATCCAAAGACATAAACGACACTATTGGTCTTAGAATAGGAGCAGTAAATATTGTAAATTCACTATGCACAGTACAGCATGTGGTATGAACTGCATGCACAATAAAATAATTGTTTTCTGTGTGCTGCTGATAACACAGCAGTGTTTTCTTCTGTACTGCAGATAGAGTATGGTGGGAAAAGACCAGCTCAGGTGCTGGTGCTGCGGGGGAACCAGTTGGACATCTCAATTCAAGATCATACAAGTTTTCAGCTGATGAGTTTCTCCATATTCACTCACCATATACAGTCAGCTAAAGTGAATCTGTTTCACACACATTATTGTTACCATAGCAATCAATTCTGTAAAAAAAATACTTGTGAAAATGTTACTTTTAGTTGTTTCTGCTGCTGTTAGAACACATCCAACTTTTCCATCAGCAGCGACACAACAAGGGCACGATGTGGTCTACTCTGCTGTTCTCCTGCTGTGATGTGAAATGACTTTTGTGATAACCAGGAAGTTGGAGCCTGTTAGAGCTCTGTGCTTTTCCTCCGCAACCCTCCAGGTCATAAATCTCCAGCTGGGAAACTTGAATTTCCCTCAATAAAGTTACTCTATCTATCTATCTATCTATCTATCTATCTATCTATCTATCTATCTATCATCTATCTATCTATCTATCTATCTATCGATGTCGATCAGTGTTTCCCAAGGCCCAAGATGACGTCCTCAAATGTCTTGTTTTGTCCTCAACTCACATATATTCAGTTTACTGACAGAGAGAAGTAAAGAAACCACAAAATATTCACATTTAAGAAGCTGGAGTCAGAGAATTTTTACTTTTTTTTTCTTAAAAAAAATACTTAAACTGATTAATTGATTATCAAATTAGTTGGCGATTAACTTAATGGTTGATAACTAATTGAGTAATCATTGCAGCTCTAAGTAAATTCTGAGTCACAATCTGGTCTAAGATTATTATGTCTCTACCATAAAGCAAGGAAGTGTGTGTAATAAATCAAAACATTGAACAATACAGTGAGTGGAGTGTTTTATTGGCTTATTTTCAATATGCAAATAAAATCCTCTTCACTTTAATAAAATTGCAAACCTTTAATTTTGCAAACTGATATTTATGAGAATAACAACATCCACTTATTTGTCACTTACATCATCTTCTATCAAAACACAGCCAACACAAGGTCATAATGTTGAACTACTGTGAAGACATTCACCGTTCTCATGGCCACGTTCCTTTTTGTCCCCACAAAAGTGAATCATCGCAGCTCATTCAGAAACAAAATCCTCCTGGTTTGACAAAGCAGCAGTCAGTCAGAAAGCCTTGAAACGACTCCAAATGACTCAAAGGAGATCATGTACGCAATCATCGCTGAGATTAACAAGATACTCGTTTGACTGGCTGAGTGGATGCTGTTGTGTCCCAGCAGGGATCAGGTGCATCAAGCTTATGCCTCACCGAGCTTCATCGTCACCACCTCTGAAATCCTCAGAGACAAGAGGGAACACGGGCGAAAAGCACTGGTCTTAAACATGTCTGAGGCACAATGTTTTCTTCACCCAGAGAAATGACCTTTCAACAATCACAGCAAGGATTTCTATTTTTAAATGTTGTGCTCTATTTTGATCTTCAGTCTCTATAAACCCTTTTCACCTAGAATTTCACTCAGCCTCAGAGCTGGATCGGTCTGCTTTTCTGGCAATAATGGCTTAATATCAAGTATTTGGACTGATGTGAGAGCTCTGCGTGCTTTATATAACGCACAATTGTAATAATCCACTTGGATAACTTTGGTAATGTCACAATAACCAGCCAGCTTTGAGCAGAATCAGTCTTTCTCTGCATTTCTAACACTTTTGTAATACTAAAAGTGGCAGATTTCTTCCATTTTTATATAATTGTGAAACCTCTTTTCACAAAAAAATAACATTAATAATAACTTGTATATATAGCACCTTTAAAAACAGAGTTTACAAAGTGCTTTGACATACATAGCAAAGCAAAACAGGATACAAGGCAATATAACAGAAAGCCAAAAGACTAAACTAAGGTAGCATTTAAACACAGATAAAACAGTACAATAGATAAAACAATACAAAAATATATAAATGAAATAAATACAATAAAAAGAAAACAGCAATAAAGCAATACAAAGACAATAAAACGGCTGCATCTTCACCAGTGTGTTGTTTAAACATCCAATTTCTACATTTAACCAGAAGTGATTGGTGCTCTTCTCTTTAGTGACTGATACTTAGTGACTCTCCTGAGTTATTACTAAGTAGTGTTTTCAGATGTCTGTATTACTGTGCAGTATGTTGAGCTCCACTGGTGAAAATTGGAAGTAATTGTAATGAAATATGAAAAAATAAATAATAGTATCAACTAAAAGGAACGTTAATCAAAATCTTCCAGACCCAGTGATAAACATGAGCAGATTGGGGTGAAATATGTGTCTTTTTTGTGCATAAAAAGTATAAATAAGAGCTCCTAATCCAATGTAGAACTTTTAGTACTCACAGCAGGTTGTAGAAAATTACTTTCCTCATAAATATGCAAATTTATGCAGCAAGATGCTGCAATTGATCAAGTAATGCATAATTTTGTTCAATATAAAGTCTTGCTTTGAATACTTTTACAGACTATTAAAGAACCAAATGTCACTTCACAATGTCAGCGGTGAATACTTATAGATATATTCTGACTAAGTGTGTTCATAATAGTTATCACAGAGGTAGCTGCATCACTGGCATCTCATAATGGTAATTGGGTATTTGTGACACATGCAAACTGCAGCAGGTTGAGGAGGTCGGTTCAGCCGTGCTTATTAAATATTATTATGTAAATGGCTTAGGACCGTTTTTGGGTCTGCTTTCCAACGCAGCATTTCAACTGCTGGCTTTGTTGGTGACATCAAAGACCTCGATGATGTCTCTCCTCATCATGTAAAGGGCAGAAAAGGCAAAAATATTTGAACAAAAAGACCAGTCACCTGATTTTACATGACATGTTTAATCTCTGTAAGAACTATAAGTAGAAAAATAGCAGCAAACAAACAGCTGTGAAGTAAACATCAAGCCTGTTATGAAAGATTAAATAAGAAGTATTGCTGCCCTCTGCTGTACAAACCCTGAATGACTCAAACACTGCAACAAGTACATTTTCAATCAAGAAAATAGACACAAATGTTCCCATAATAAATATTCAAATTGCTTGTTTTTGTCCGTCAAATACTCAAATATTCTATTTACAATTATATAAAACATAGCAAAAGTGGCAGATCTTCAAATATCAGAAGTCTGAACCAAACAATGTTTGACATTTTTGGTTGATAAATGACTTAAATAAGTAAATTGATTACCAAAGTTGTAAAAGATTCATTTTTTTTTAACGACTAATCAGGTAAATTGTTTAAGCTCCAGTAGCAAGAAAGAGCAAACTTGTAAAGATATTAATAATCTAAATATGTAGTGAACTAACTTCATCTAACTGTCGTTTGTAAATAATAATCCACATTGGAACATAAAAATTTAATTAGAAAATCCTACTTATCTGCCTAAAACTGTCAAAGTTGCTCCCTCTCATGCGAAAATACAGAAGTCCATTTTAAACTGTCAAGGCTATTGTGTCTTAATCCAGCGGTTCCCAAAATGAGGTCCGGGGACCCCCAGGGATCCTTGAAAGGGTTCAAGAGGGTCCCCAGCAAAAAAGTGGAATCATTTAATTTCACAATAATTCCATTAGTACGTATTTATGTAATGTATGCCAATTTTGGTCATGGGTTTCATACACTTTCTGTAATAAAACATCAAAAAGCAAAAATCCTATCAGATGGGGTAACCTGGGACAAAATATTATCAAATGGGGGTTTGTGGTTTAATTGGTGTCAGTTTAAGGGTCCTTGAATTGGAAAAAGTGTGGGAACCACCGTCTTAATCCACAGCAGTTCTGATATGAAACCTGAATTTGAAGTTTGGGAATCAATTGTTACAAAGTTCTTGAACAGTAGAATGTATTTAAGACGGGTTCATTGGATCAAAAACTCCTGTAAAACCCTGTACATGTTGATCACTTGTATGGTCTTTATTTACAATGTTTCAGTCCTGAGACCTTCATTGTGATGAGGTTTACCTGATGACGGCCTGAGGGCAAAGCATAAATAAACTGGTCAACGTGTGGAAACCATAATAGTTCAGTATTCTCACTTTCAGCTTCATGTGGTCATCACCCACACCGATGCTGTAAACACCCTCCTTGATTGTTCCACTTCACAACTCTGATGGACTTGCTGATTTGCCTTAATAACTGTCCTCGGCATCTCAGTGATAAGTGCGTCTTCAAATCTGAATCAATAGAGCGATTCACATCGGCATGCATCTTTGAAATAATTTATTCAATATTCATATATGGTAACATAATGGTTTCATCATGATCAGCATAGAAAATATATATACAGAGCAAAGCGTTAGTAAAACTGACAGATCCTGCTGGGAAAGTATGTGCTTATATTGTAGAAGGCGGTAATATCGCAGCAACTTCAAAGAGGATTTTCTTCATTTAACAATCATTTTGATCCCGGATATGGATAGCCCAGATGTGCAGGTTCTAGTAGATAGTTAGCACAGCTTTTGAAGTGTAAGTGGTGGTCCGAGATTAAGAGAGGCTGCAGTTGGAGGTTTTGGACTCTCGCCCCTAAACAAAGAGAGAAAATACAGTTAGAAACAGACTAATTTATCCCACATATTTCATATACCAATTAAAAATGTATGAAAGGCAAAATTAGTCTTTCTTCTGTCAGTACAGGAAGTTCAAAGAGGATGGATTGCCATGACAACAGTGTACCTACATGTGTTCCTGTAAGCATGCTACTGACGCCTAAGCTTTCCGGGTACCTGTTGTCTCTGCTGCTGACGTCTGTACTCTTCTTCACTGGCAGCGAGAGCCTGAGCCAGAGCCAGATCCTCCTGCTCCTGAGGGCTGAGGCACAAACAAAAGAAGAATCACAGTTAGTGGTGGGGAAAAACAAAGTTAAGACCTGTGAAATCTGGATTTATGTACAGTGCTGCCTCTATTATTATGTGTACTCATGTGTATTTAACCGATGACGGTATGCGTGTATACTGTATAGAAACAAGGATGGTGGGAAATATCAGAACACTTCACACAATTTTGATTCTTTTTTCTTTTTTTACCTTGGAAACAGCCACTGTCAAAGAACGTCAATACAAGGTTCATTAGCTGTTCCATTTTATCGATATGACACTATCAAGCATCTATCATCTTTACGCATGTTTCACATGAGTTACTGTTGTGCAAACAAAAAAAAAAAAATTTTGTTTAGATACAAAAGACACAAAGCTCTCCTGCTGTAGTGACAGTGAATTTGAGAGCAAGACTGGCTTCTTCCACATCCCTTTCGGAAACCTACTTTTTTAATAATAATATACAAACTTTAGCTGATCTTTTCATGTCCTTGCTATATTTTATTTTCATTATGTATTCATATTGTGTGATTTTATTGGTATTTTATCTTATGTTTTATTTACGTATTTACTTGGTTGATGTTTTAATGTTTATCTACTTATGCTACACCTTGTAACCTTATTAAGAAAGGCGTTACGTATTATTGTTTTTATTAAATCAGGTTAATTCAACAATAGTTACACTCCTGCTGTAATCTGTAATACCGCTCCTCTGTTTTAAACTGAAGGTGAGTGAGAAAAACACATTCCACTCAACAGCAGCACGCCGCGTTAGGAGTGATGTTGACCCGATAATAGGATGCGATAATAGGATGCTATGTTTTGATGAACAAAGCCATTGCAATCTCAATAGCACAGGACATCACACACCCACTCAATCACCACCTCACCATAATGCCCCGCTGCGGGCACTGGTACAGAACACTGAGGTGCAATAGGGCTCGCTTTGGGAAAAGCCTGATACCGGCAGTCATATCCGTCTTAAACAACAGGCGTCGCTGAATAGGGCTGAGTGTGTACTGCTGTCCGTCACTTTCTATTGTTGTCACTGTTGTATTGCTGTTACTGTGTGCTGTTGTACGTATTGGTGTCTGACAAGTACAGTGCTGTGGAAAAGAATTCCCTCTTGTGGGATAATAAGTCGAAAGTCTAAAGTTTACTCACGTGAGGGCCGGCTGAACCGTCTCCCTCGAATCAGCCAGGGACATCTCCAGAGCTCTTTGTAAAGCCTGCTCCTCCGTCTGCAGTGACAGCACCAGAGCAGCTCATGTTCACATGTTCCTTGCATTTGGGAATTATTTAAATCAGGTGATGTCATGTAAACAATATTCATACCATGCCGGCCTGAAATGATGCTGATGGTGGAATTCTGCTGACATTCTGTGCTGAAACGGAAGTAGGAATCCGCGGGGCAGGACTGAGAAGAAGAAAAAAACAGAACAAAAGTCAAGTAATATTTTAGGCATCTATTTGAAAAGTGATTAGGCTGACCATCTTCTGATGCATTTAAAATCAACACTAAGTAAAAGTGTTTACCCAGTGCTGTGGCCTCTGTTGTTTGCAGTGACACCATGAGAAGCCGGTCTAGAGTTTCCTGAACTGGATGAACTAGAGCCAGAGGTGGAGGTGGAGGAAGCACCTTGGCTCCTCATTAAAGCAGAATGTCTAAGACAAAAAAAAAAAAAAAAAGAAGTCAGCAATTCTTAGTGCAATATTCAGAGGAAAGGATCTGAAGATGTAGTGTGACTGTACCCACCCTGCTTTGGACAGGGGTTTCCCGTCAGTCTTACATTCATGGTCTAGTGGGTGCCGGTGTTTAAGACAGTAATTTAAATGACACTGGTCACAGGTCACTCGCATCATTTCCTTCTGCTTACAGCCTCCTTTAGAACATTTGTTTGTGAAAATCTGAAAGGAAAATAGTGTTATTGTTTTTAGATTATAACTCATTGTAAGGTGAAACGCCTCAGCTTTATATTAACCTTTCTCTTTCTCTGCGCAGGGTCCGATTTACAATCCCGATCAATGTGTTCCCCGACTTTAATGTCGGGCACCTCTCCTCTCTTTATGGGAATGGGGATGTCGCACAAAGGACATACTGGGACCTGGACGTCCTAGAGAAAACAAATTAAATACATTTAACAAACAGAGGGTCACAGATGCTCAAAGAGTGAATATATTACCATCACTACTGCTGTAAACTCTGACCGTTCACAGTTTAAAGTAACCCAAAATCAGGAAAGAGAAGCAGGATATATCAAAATGTGCAAAGTGGTGAATGCAGTAGGTTTATTTATTTGTGTAACGCACCCAAATATTATCACCAGATAGTAGGATATCGGGCCGATACTGACTCAAATAGTTGGATCGGGTATCGGTGACAATGGGGCCAATCTATTCAATTCAATTCTATGTTTATATACGATATACATTACATACTGGAATTTGAATTCCTGTTTAAGTTTTGAGTAATTTGTTGCTGCATTAAAAGCGTTTACACTTGAATTGTAATTCCTGATCATTTTAAAAGATGTTTTTACCAAGTTGCTGGTGTACAATTTATCATTTTAATAACAAATATCAATTCAGTCAATTTATGTCTATGTATTTATTTGTTACATTTTGTTTTACAAAGGCCGTATATGTTCGACATCATTGTGCAAAAACTCCATAATAACCTTTGAGCATATTATAATTCAAGTGTTCTGAAAGAAAACTAGACTTCTGCACCTCCTCATAGCTCTGTTTTCGGGCTTTACAAAATCTAGCCTGTAACGGGAGATTTTGGCCAATCACAGGTCATTTCAGAGAGAGAGCGTTCCTATTGGCTGTGCTCTGGCTGGTGGGCGGTGCTTGGTATTTCCTCAACTGTTCTCAACATGGCTGTGACCTGTCAGCCAAAACTCTCATTTTACAGCTTAACAGTACACTACAAGATGTTTCTGAAAACATTTTATGCGAGAAATAGGCATTACAGTAACTACAGTAAGAGAATATTGGTTCATATTTGATCAGCGCTGCCTAGTTTTTACCATTTGATCGGAGTTTGCGAGTGATTGACAGCTGCTTTGACTCCCGCTCGGCTCTGATTGGTAGTATTCCTCCGGTCTGTGAAATCTTGCACATGCCATTAGGAGCACGTTTTTTTTTTCAGATTACCTGTCTCATTTTTTTTATCATATTTGCTCCAATCTCGTCTACTTCTGCTTTAATGAAAGTGTGATTTAATTGGACATACATACTGTATATTCCTTCATAAAAAAACAACCTAAAGAAATGGCCTGATCATTTTGTAGCCTTTAAAATGTAACATTGTAAAAAAGTTACCTTTTTGTAGGACGACATGCATTTGTGAGTTGCATAGGATATGTGGTCTTTGCAGAAAATCTCTTGACAGGCGTCACATCTCATAGGAAGAAAATCTGTAATGTCAAGTAAGGTTTTTAAATTCCAGGTTCAAATCAAACTTAGCAGGATTTAAAGGTCCAATATTCTAAAAAAAAAAAGTGAGATTTTTCATGTTTTTTTATTATAAAGCAGGCTTAAGTTCTATATAAATACTGTGAAAGTATCGAAACACTCAATCCACAGGAAAATACACAGACCGTATTCAGAAACTCTGCATTTGAAAGAAGCTGTCAGGAATTCTGCCCATTCGTGATGTCACGAATATACAATATTTAGACCCTTGACACATTTTAAACATAAACATTCTAAATGTGTCCCAATTTATTTCCTGGTTGCAGTGTATGTGCACAAAATCCAGTCAATGGAAAAAAAACAAATGTGTCAGGAGAGGTCAAGAAGCCTTACAGGCCTATACAAAGGACCTCCCCGCCAACCCCTGGAGGGAAAAAAAAAAAAATAACAAAAAAGGAAGAAAGATCTAAACTAACATAATTTTAAAAATACAACAAAAGTTGAACAAGAAGTAAAAAAATGTTTTGCAGAAAAACCTAACCAAACAGTGGAAAACAATCCAATACAAATAATGAAATACATACAAAAAACAGTACAAAAGAAAAGAAAATGTATCTAAACATATCAAAAGATAATTAGACATCATTAATTAAATGTGATAATTTCATTTTAAAATGTTCTAAGGATAACGAGCTCTTGATAACATGTATTTTGGTGTTCCATATTTGTACATCACGATATCAGGCTGACAGTATGAGGAAAATAAAGTTTTTTTTTTTAACATTACAGCATGTAAACATGTTCTAGTAGAAACACAAAATACAAGTATGAACCTGAACATGATCACAATATGGGACCTTTAAGTAAAAGTACAGAAGTATTATCAGCAAAATGTAGCCCTACTTTATGTATCAAAAGTAAAATATGCAGGATGGATCCTTTCACAGTGTTATATTAATATAGCATATTATATTATTCAGTTTTTTATCACTAACAAATACATATAAGAGCATTTTAGTGAAAATACAAGTATGAACCTGAAAATGATCATAATATGGGACCTTTAATAAACAAACATTGTCATGGTTCCTCCCAAACAGCACTCACCTAAACGCTTGCAGGTCTTCTCAGAGCAGTGCTCTCCCAAATGTGGAAACTCCATCACACAGAAACAATGTTATCTCTCAACAGCAGACAGTGGTGAAATCTCAACAACCTGGAGGAGTAGGAGGAAAAGGGTTAAACATGTTTACTGTTTTAAAACAGAACTGTGATCGATCAGGTTCTGACTGTATGTGTGTTTACTGAAAAGCTCTGCTAGTGAACGTTAGCTGAAATTAGCTAAGTCATTGGTAAGTTACTTATTGCTAACATCGTGTCAAGATGGCTTATTTTATATTGTTAGCAACGCTATTTATTTTATTTGACTTTAGAAGTGATGCTGGTTTTGGCTTTCAAAAGTTATCTTGGCCCAGAAAGAAAAATGTTCTGAGTCCTCACAGAAAAGGTTGCTATCTTACGAGCTAACTAGGCCAGACTAACTTATACGATTAGGCTGGTTACATAACCAGCTATAGCTCAAAATATCTCCATCCTAACTAGGGTAAAGGTAAACAAAAATGACTACTGAGACCAAATGACATGTTTTGAAGCAGCAATCGTCAGTAATACTTGTTTATTAACCACATTATGCTAGCAGGTAGCTTGTGTGTTAAGCAGTACATTATCTTGTCTTGTATTGAAGTGGATGAAGACAAACATAATGCTTCACTTTGTCCCTCTCTAAACCCCCAGAATCAACGCAGTAAACATTATTAGCTAGATAACATACAGCTGTTTTTAACACGTTATAATCAATCTGTGCTTTTAGCTGACTAAGCTAGCTAACGGTACTTCAATCCGACAGCTAAACTCTCGTTTAATTTCACCAAACTCACCAAATCCCGTTGTATTGTCGGTCTGTTGTGTAACAGCAGGAGGCAGCGATGTTATCTGTAATAAATCCTGGTCAATTCCGATGTTATTGTGCCTGTTTGACAGTTGTTTAACCATCGATCCCTGAGCACCACACTGCCTGTTTACTGCTGAGCTGTCTGTTTTGATGTGTCATGCAGGCTCCGCCCGCGAGAATGACGTAATGTTTCGTCAGGAAAACACTAAGTCACCTCAGGTGTGGTCAGTAGTAGAACTCGTCTGGAAAGGTCTAGACTAGAGTCTAGAACTTTTTTTTTTTTTTTTTTTATCTCTGCACATTCATGTTAGAGGTGGAAAGTGACTAAGCACATTTACTCAAGTACTGTACAAGTACAATTTTGATATACACATTTTTAACTGTCTCTTCTGCACTATATTCACTTTTTTAATAGTCCTGTATCACAGCTGTTACCCTGCACTATATTCAGTTTTAACAGTTTTCTTCATCTCCTTGTATTTTTATATCTGGTATATTTTTTTGTAATTTCTACTTTGCACTACTAACTTTTTTACTGCCTTTTTACTAAGATGTTTTGCACTATGGAGCTGCGATGCTGGAAACTTGAATTTTCCTCGGGATCAATAAAGTTACTATCTATCTATCTATCTATCTATCTATCTATCTATCTATCTATCTACCTATCTATCTATACTTGTACTTTACATGAGTATTTCCATTTTTTGCTACTTACTTTTTACTCCACTGCATTTAATTGACACGTATAGTTCTTTTTTTTTCTCCAAGTTGAGGAACTACAACATTAAAATGCTCTTATATGTATTTGTTCGTGATAAAAAACAGAATAATATAATATTCTATAATAATATAACACTGTGAAAGGATCCATCCTGCATATTTTACTTTTGATACATGAAGTAGGGCTACATTTTGCTGATAATACTTCTGTATTTTTACTTAAAGGTCCCATATTGTGCTCATTTTCAGGTTCATGTTAGTATTTTGGGTTTCTACCAGAACATGTTTACATACTTTAATGTTCAAAAAACACATTATTTTTCTCATCCTGTCTGTCTGAATATACCTGTATTCACGCGCTGTCTGAAACGCTCCATTTTAGCGCATTTCAACGGAATTGCGTTGCTAGGCAACAACTTAGGTCCATGTTTACTTCCTGTCAACTGATGTCATTCACATCCACTGCAACAGGAAATAAACTGGGACACATTTAGAATGTTCATGTTCAAGGGTCTAAATATTGTATATTTGTAACATCACAAATGGACAGAAATCCTGACAGCTTGTTTCAAATACAGAGTTTCTGAATACGGGCTGTGTGTATTTCCCTGTGGATTGAATGTTTCAATACTTTCACAATATTTATATAGGACTTAAACCTGCTTTATGATATAAAAGACATGAAAATCTCACTTTTTATAATAGGGGACCTTTACGTAACATTTTGAATTCGAGTATTTTTAAACGGTGTTATTTCTATTTTTACTTAAGTAAAGTGTCTGAGTGAGTACTTCTTCCACCACTGGTGGACAATCGTCGTGGTTACTGTGATTTTCTTATGAGCACAAACAACAATGTGTGGCTGATTTTATTTTATTTGCCAAATTTTCCCCCAGCAACCTCTATCATTATCTCCCTCCCCTGTCTTCCTTATATTTTGGTGTAAAGTTACATTTACATCACAGACTGAAAAATAGAGCTTTTTATTTCTATTTTGAAAGCTCATACAGGATGTGTATGTAGAATAATGTGTTGCTGCCCTCCAGTGGTCGAAGTTGGAAACTGCAACACATCAAATTAGTCAGCATCAATGCACACATGATGGCACACCGATGAATACTTTCTAAATAAAGTGACCAAACTGAAGCAATCACAAAAACATTAACAGACGATCATAATATGACTAACATATTGACATTGTCTGCAATGACCACAGTTAGAGTCTACAATCACAAGTTATTTGGTTACAGACAAACACTCAAGTTTCTTTATTCATCAGATGCACAACAATCACAGCAAGCAGTCCTTGGCAATGAAATATTGGGTACCCTTCAGCAATGCTCATTAAAAATGTATATTTAAAAGGGAATAGCACATAAGTAAAAGAAAAAAGGGAATCAAAGACGTAACATTACTATCATTAACATACATAAATGTAAAATAATGAATGTAAATATAAATTTGTGGAAGGCAGTATTTTAAATGGATAATGTTAGGGTGTATGAAGAGAAGTAGCCTAATAAATCTACGTACATAGGTGTAAAGGGTTTATCTAAGGTGACTCTTGTCTTTTAGTAAGAAGAGTATTATTAGTTTGGCTCACATTTCTATCTTTTGGTTCGCACATATCAGTGTTTGTAACATATTTTTTGAAGTAGAAATATTCATTATTATCTCCCTTTGGTGAGGCATTCACTGGCAAAATGTTTGTCGGTCATTCCAGTATTGGAGGACAATTTAGGCAACGTTTAATTTATCATTTTCTGTTATGTATTTAAAGGTCCCATATTATGCTCATTTTCAGGTTCATACTTGTATTTTGTGTTTTTACTAGAACATGTTTACATGCTGTAATGTTAAAAAAAACGTTATTTTCCTCATACTGTCGGCCTGAATATGCCCGTATTTACCATCTGTCTTAAACGCTGCGTTTTAGTGCATTTCGATGGAATTGCGACGGAATTGCAACAGGATTGCGTTGCTAGGCAACAACTTGGGTCCATGTTTACTTCCTGTCAGCTGATGACATTCACATACACTGCAACCAGGGAATAAACTGGGACACATTTTGAATGTTTGTGTTTAAAACTGCGTAAATGGTCTAAATATTGTATATTTGTGACATCACAAATGGACAGAAATCCTGACAGCTTGTTTCAAATACAGAGTTTCTGAATATGGGCTATGTGTATTTCCCTGTGGATTGAACGTTTCAATACTTTCACAATATTTATATAGGAGTTAAGCCTGCTTTATGATATAAAAGACATGAAAATCACACTTTTTTTATAATATGTCCCCTTTAAGAAAAACAGCTAATAAACCATCAATTAATTTGATTCGTCCAGCTCAGGCATCAAATGTACACTTTTTATGAGATAGATTTATTTGTTGTGTGCTATGCTAGGTGAAACCCTGTTACCAATACACCTGAACCTGAAAAGTATATTTTAAATTAATATTGTTTAATAAATCATTTACCATCAAGTAAAAAAAGTCACATTCACATTGAATACTCATTTAATTTAAAATAAGACTTGATTTACATTAATTAATTCAATAATGAATTCACCTTTGCAGACGTAAATCAATGGCTGTGTTAATAACCATTGCTGAGGTGCAGGACTGCAGCTATATAGGGTGGGCCTAGTTTTTCTGCTTCTTGTTTAGTTCTACCTGATTGGTCAGATTTATTGAGTGGCAGTGCGTTTCGCAAATCTCAGATTGCGAGCAGCCCCTCCTCTCTCAGTGTATACAGGTGTCTCGTAGTGAGAACACGAACAGAAAGCTTTGAGCTGAACTTTATACATTTTAAATTAACACTCCTCTGTGCACGTCAACCAGTTGCATAACAGTTACTAGGAACACGAGGATGCATTCGGGTGAAAGTCACCAGATAACATGGTCACAAATTAAACCGAAACACCTGGGCGTTGAGAAGCTTGAGGAGCAGGAGGAAGCGTAAGCTAATTTACTATTTGGACTAGTTGCCTATTTCAGTATTGTTGTTTGTTGGGTATAGGGGAGACTGGGGTTTGTTAACAGACTTTTCACTTTCTGCCATATTACTCTGACATAAGTTGTGTTAGAATATTCTAACCAGCAGCAAATAGAAATGTTTTAATGTACACACGTTTTCTAAAATGAGATGATAATAATGCGTTAATGCAATTTGTTTTAACGCCACTAATTTCTTTAACGCATAAACGCAACTTGCGATTTTTAGGTTATAGTGGGCTCATTTTTTAAAGCTAGAGTGAAGATACAGTGAAGATCTGAAACTAGAAAAACCTAAGAAAACTACCTAAAACTAGCTTGTCTCGAAGGAGGTTAAATAACTCTCCAAACTTGAGCTAATTTTTGACAAGGAAAAACTGGCATGGCCATTTTCAAAGGGCTCCCTTGACCTCTGACCTCAAAATATGTGAATGAAAATGGGTTCTATGGGTACCCACGAGCCTCCCCTTTACAGACATGCCCACTTTATGATAATCACATGCAGTTTGGGGCAAGTCATAGTCAAGTCAGTACACTGACAGCTGTTGTTGCCTGTTGGGCTTCAGTTTGCCATGTTATATGTTATATATTTTTATGCTAAATGCAGTACCTGTGAGGGTTTCTGGACAATATTTGTCATTGTTTTGTTGTTAATTGATCTCCAATAATAAATACATACATTTGCATAAAGTAGCATATTTGTCCACTCCCATGTCGATAAGTGTATTAAATACTTGACAAATCTCCAATTTAAGGTACATTTATGAACAAATAACAAATTAAGTGATTAATTTGCAATTAATCCGGATTAAATATTTTAATCGATTGACCGCCCTACAAACAATATAAACATTATTTTTCATCTTTCAAAATAGTTTTTAATCTCTCAAAATACCCCAACAAAATAAACATTAACAGTTACATTATATAGTGCCAACCAGCCCCGCTCACATTTGATGCAACTTCTGTGATGAAATTATGTCAGCCAGCTATCAGCACTCATCACAGACTTTAAAATATTGTATCAAAATGTAGCTGATTCCTTTGTCTATTAACTAGAAGTAACATACTTCCAATACATCTATTCTACAGTTTTATAATATTTAGACAATAGACCACTTTTTTTATACTTTCAACAATATAAAACTGAAATGTTACCCTCAACAAAAAAAGTCAGTGACTTTCAGATGTTTTAGTAGATGAGTGCAGGTCAAGTAAACGAACATTTTCCATTTTTGTTTTCTGTGACCTTCAAAGGATCGGAACATAGCTGTGTGCCAACCAACCCCGGTCTCCCTATACACTGGTTTTGTTCGGGTACAATTGGATTTTATGCTGATGTTTCTGCTGCCAGCTGTGTGTGTGTATATGTGGCCGCCGTGCCAGGCTATGTCATGCTGTTAATGTTTGTCTTGTTGGATCACAATCAGCTTGATTGGCGAGGTGTGAGTAGGCCTATACACATAACAGGAATTTGACTCTGGTTATGTTGCTCTCATTGTACATACGGAAATAGAAATGCAGCAAGTTAAAGAAAGAAGATGCTGGAATAAAATATTGAATGATTAATGTAACAGGTTGCTTTGTGTACACGACGTAGGTGATATGTACAGTATGCATATATACATGTCAATTGCCTGTAACATTACCTCTGATGATGACGTTTAAGGCTTGTATGATTACACTGTGGTGCAGTCAGGCAAGTATAGTTGTATAATGGCCTGTTTCGGTTAACATGCATTTCAGGACCTATTAAGTAGATGTTTGGTGTTGGACGGTCTAGGCCCACCTGGTGTAGTGGCAGCTTGCTATAAACCATCCTCGCCACTTCTTGCGGAATCTAAAGGTTTCTCACGTAGACTACCATGTCCAACTTCCACTTGCCTTCTGCAGTCACTCACTGTCCTTGGTCAGCTTCAAGGATGAGGCTCGTATTGTGAGTGATAAGTAGTTTATTCCACGAAAATAAAAAATAAACAAAAATATATCCATATGCAATCTTGCACTATCAAAAGTGGACCAATTCCGCTGGAAATAACTGAAATACAGACTACAATCTGTGGTCAGAAAAATCGTTGCTCCTCATTCTGCTCCATTGAAGCCTAACTCGCACTAATCACACTTAAAGGGACACATCCAAATTGTCCAATAGCAGGTCAAAATGGATCAAAACTACTTCTACAACGTGACTAATTAACTTAATTCTAATGCATATCAAACATTAATAACACAATATAATTTTGCTATGAGAATCAAATGCAAAAAAAACTGTAAATAATACAACATGGCTCTTACACCTTGTTTTCTCTGTGCCCACCCACGCTCTGATTTCACGCTGTGGAAGTGGAGCCATTTGGAAACTTATGAGATTCCCCAAATACACATTTCATTCTACTTTAGGGTTTTCCAAGATATGATGGAAAATCAGGACCCCTTCATGACGTCAGTGAGTGCTGCCGTGGGATGAGCGCCGTAGGTGAGCGGCAGGAGACGTGGTGTGTGTGTGTGTGTGAAGACATGTTTACCTGAGAGCTTCCCTGAAGTGGGCAGCAAGACGGTAGTTTAACTGCTGAGTTGGCTGCTTTCATAGAACACCTGTGGGCTCCTGCTGGTTTATATGTTTTAGGAAGTAAATTTGCTCACTGGACTCTGTGTGTGAGTGATGCATTGTGGGAGACATGAGAATTTGACTCTGTTTTATTGTTGTTTTTAATCTGTTTGTTATGAGCTGTCCATCATAATAAAGGTAATAGATTGAGGAAAGTATTTGACTTCCAGAAAATGTCCTCCCTAAGCCATAACGCCTAGTTTAGATCAGAGTTAAAAGAAGTACTCGCATCTTTTACTTTAGTATAAATAGCAATACCACAGTGTAGAAATACCCTGTTACAAGCAAAAGTCCTGCATTCAAAATCGTACTTACGTAAAAGCATTATCCTCAAAATATACTACCAAAATTAAAAGTACTCATTATGCAGAATAATACATAGCCTATTATATTATTATATCAGAATTATTGATGCATTAATGTGTCCATCACTTTTATGTTGTTGCTGAAGGTGGAGCTCATTTTAATTACTTTATATACTGCTGAGTAGTTTAATCTACAATAATACATCATCATTTATTAGTTGATAAATTATATATCATATGGATAATCTGAATCTGTGAAGTAACTAAAGCTGTCAGATACATGTAGTGCAGTAAAAAGTACAACGTTTCCCTCTCAGATGTAGTGGTGTAGAAGTAGAAAGTAGCAGAAAGTGATAATGAAACTTAGGTTCAGTACTTGAGTAAATGTTCTTAGTTACTTTACGCCACTGGTTTAGATAGCATATGTCCTGAGTGCTCCAAATTACATTGTTAGCTGCCGTGGGAACTCTTTTTGGCATTACAGGCGTAACGGATTTGATGTTAAACTTTGTGAGATCTTCTCACTGTTTTACACCTGCAGAGAATCTCTCCCATGTTACAGTTGCATGAGTGGTTTTGATCCAAGTTCAATATTAGGTAGCAGAACTGGGAAAGTTCTCACTGCACCTTAATTCCTGGATTACAGAAAACATATTAATCTACTATATTTTGTATTTTGTCGTGTATGCAATATTTTACATATTCTGCTACATATGCATAATACTGTATACTTCAAATATTTTGTATTCACTCATATCAATATAACTTTAACAATAACTATACTTATATTATGATACGTACTACAGCACTGGTTCCCGACCCCCACTAGGGGTCGCCAAAGTTTAACGGAGGGTCGAGAGGCCTTCTTGATTTTAAAGGGTGTAAGCAAACTTTTTAAAAACTATAAACAGTTGGCCTATATCTATGTGAAGAAAACTAAAAGAACATTTTGTTTTTAAATTTTGGATTATTATTTAAGATACAAACCAAAAAAAAAGAGTACGCAGTTAAAACAACCGAAGAGCTAATAGAGCAATGGCCAAGCATCAGGGAGAAGAAGACATTGAATTTATAAAAAAAAAAAAAGAAACCTATTAAGTGTGTATGATTGTTAAAATTTCTACAGAAATACATCATACAGGGATCTATATTTAAAGTTCTTAAAAATAACAGGGAAATTCATCTCTGATACAATATTCACTAGAAATAATCTGCTTAAAATTCATCCAAATCGCTCGTTTTACACAAAATTCCTGCAGTTATTGCGTTCACTACTTGGGTAAATTGTACAATTTATCAGTTGTTCTGTACCGTTCTTGTTATGTATTGAATATAATGTGAAATATCCATAAAATATGTCACTTAATCAGGGGTCTTCAGATTACTCATTGATAAAAAAGGGTTCCCTGAGGAAAAAGTTTGAAAACTATTACAGTATGACTCTTAATGAATTCTACCCCTCAATGAGGTCTGCAGAGTTTCAATACTTGACTCTGTACTTTTTAATGAATATATTGTCTATGGCTGTCATTTTCTTATTTTGCTGTATTCAATTTTGTAAATAGTTATATCTGTTTCCTCTTCAGACTTTTTCTTGTACCGCTGTAACGAGTGAATATCCCCTCAGGGGATCAATAATATAATATCTGAAATATGCACACCAGTTGAGGGTTGATTTAGACTTAATAGGAGTCATAATATAAGGTTCTCTCCAGCGGGCCGACAGCAGCTCTGATAAACTGATCATTGAAGATTTGGCGAGCCAGATAAAAAAAAAATAGTAATGTGCTTTCTGTCTTTTTAAATATTAAACCCCAAAAAGAGTCTTTGAAAAAAGCCTAAAGTCATATTCAGCATTCATGAAAATGTGTGTAACTCAGCGTTATTAAAAAGTGAGATAGAGCCTTATAATTCCAGTATCACATTTTGACATCGATTTTTTTTTTTTTTTTAAAGTCAAGTCCAATCATCCAATCTTTTGACAATTTACAGAGAACGGATCTTTTTGAGTTTGAGTTTGGGCTGCTCTGTCAGATGAGTGAGTGTAATGGAGTGAAATCTACCCCAACATTGTTTTAGATGGCGTGCAGGTTAAATCTCTCGCAAACTGATGGCTTAAAGTGTGAATTTATCAGAGCAGAGGACTTCTAGGTTTAATGCCACCAGGCTGAGTGGTGTCTTTGCAAGTTTTACCAGTTGATGGCAGCAGGATTCCTCTACAAGCCACTGAGCTGAGGAGGAACCATGAATGCAGACACAGTGTGTTTTTGTCTGTATATTGTCACCACATGGTGGAAATCTTGTTTTACATTAAATCCTTATTATAACATGAAAGCTACAACACTGTATACAACAACAGTCTATTTATTGTATTTAAATGTTCTTCGGTACATAATAATTGATTAGAAGACTCTATAGATTGAATGAATATTGCATTAATTCAAATATGTTAGAATATAGGATGAATATTTAAGGAGCATAGTCTGTTTCAGTGTTGCCATCACTCTCCTGCATATTTCAGCTCCTCAGGAGCCAAATTATCACAAAGGGATCAATAAAGTAACTGATTTAAATGGCATTAATAGAACATATATAGGCTATTGTAAGAGTGCATCAGCAGCAGCAGACAGAGGCAGTTACAGAGAGCATAAATTTCTTTCCTGTTCCGCAACACCTGCCTCCTAAGCTGCTAACGCTGAGTCCAGATGGCACCGCTCTGAAAACACCTGGCCTTCCACACACGCTGCAGACCCGCACCTCTTCTGCAGTTTCTGTTAAATGTGCAATTACAGATTATCAGTCATATTAGAGGATTACGGAATCTCTCAGCAGTGCAGTTGAATAATGTCGACAGTAGATTAAAGCACTTGATCGGCATCACTGTAAATGTGTTAAACAAAAGGCTCATTTTCAACTGTTCATCCACTAGTGTTCTTTTCCTGATAAAAGGAAGGTGTTGTTAAAAGCATGTTTAAAATATGTTTCCAGTGATATTCACTCAAACAAGGAAGGAAATATTTAAAAATGAATAACCTTCAATGCAGACCATAATCTTACCGAGTATATCTGTCTAATTACCATTGAAAATATCTCTCATAACACTTAATATAAGACCCCAAACAAGTAACATTTCAGCGAGATGTATAGACTTGTTTTTAGACAATGCATCTTGAGCATCTTGTTTAGTGAAAAAATACTGCCCTAATAACACTTCATTGATTGCTGTGGTGAAATCCAGAGGTCAGAGGTCAGCTCTTGTTAAAAAACACTTTGGCAAACTGGATGTTTGGGACACAAAAACGTGTTGCTTGATCTCACCTTGCCACATATTATTGGTCCTGATGTAAACCTCTCGCGACATTTGTTTGTTATATTTTGTGTCTATATGTGTAGGTCAACACTCATGTTTGTGGCACACCATTTGGAATAAACACTGGAAAGCAAACAGCCACTAGAGGGCACAACAGGTCTTTTTATGCACACTGAAGCAGGTCTTTTGAGATTCACGTTGGATGAGGAGGTCAAGGAGGCCCAAAGGTCTGTGGGTACACTAGTGCAGCCATATTTGTAAGGTGTGAGTGACTGATTCCTAAAAAAATGCCAGGTGAATGAGAGTAGTTGTGTTCCTGCAGAATGTAACCATAAAGTGGCTGTATATTGTGGACCACATGATCTGACAACAACCATGTCCAAAATGTACATTTTGTTTGCAACATATCTTCTGTGGGGAAAGAACAGCAATAGCAGTGGTAAAACATAAGCCTCGTAAGTTTGTTCAGCATGCGTCTCAAAAGTTCACATTAAGCTTCAATCTGTCTTTTTGTGTCAGAACATGTTGTCTTGTTTTGCTGCAGTGTATTTCTACAGTAAATATCTCTGGGGTGTTCGGTATTTTCTGTACGGCAGCAGATGGCCGGGCTGCAGAGTACAGTCACCGCTCAGTTTCTACCAGATCTCTTTGTAATGTGAGGAAACGGCAAGGGACTGCTAGCTATCCTGCCATCACTTCCAATTTGGCTGCAGTCAGAATAAACTACACAAGCCCTTGCAGCAACTAGTTTGAGGATAATAATAAATAGCTTCATTTCTCAGGCCTCGTCTCAACTTTATCCTCAGTTTTTGTATTTGGATTAGTTGCTAAAGTTTAGCGCTGTAAGTCTTGTGAACACACTGCTCGGTGCAGATGCATCACAGTTTAATACACCTGCATAATGCATTGCGAGATGTAGGCAAGTTTGTTTATTACACATCTCTCTCAGGAAACTGTAAGTTTTGGGGTGTTTGATGCCTTCCAAAGTGCTTAAAATCAAACAAACCCATCATTTGCAAGTGTTTTTGTTATAAACACACACACAGAGTCATGCACAGCAGCTATATGAGTTATAATAATAACAGACACCCACAGTGACAGGCAGACTATATACCTATATGCACATATTTTCACCCATCCAAAACCATTTGGGATTGTTAAATCACAAGTCTCTAACTCACCTGCAGGCATCTTATAGAATGCCACTCTTGATTTAACCACTCCCCCTAGATTATATAAGTCTGCCCTCCAGGCCTGAACCCTCCCTTGTTCCTCCAAACAATTCCAGGC
>CAKALG010044692.1:0-25889 GCA_916700815.1 Helicolenus hilgendorfi
CCACATCGCGCACCTCGGCACTGGCCCTTGCTTACAGCAGAATACTGTGCCCCTGCTTGGTCCAGGTCACCCCATACACACCATGTGGACACCCAGCTCAACACATCCATGCGAATCATAAGCGGGACTATTCGTTCAACACCACTCCCCTGGCTCACTGTCCGATTCAATATAACCCCCCCACATATCCGGCGAGTAGCATCTAATCAAAGGATGCTTCAAAAGGTCAAAGACTCTCCCCATCTACAAATCCAAATCCATGCAGACATCTTCAACCCACCCACTGCCCGTCTTCCATCTATACGACCGATTTGGAAGAATGCCCCACCAGCAGACTTCACCACCCAATCAGCTTGGGAAAAGGAATGGGAGCTCAAGGATGTCCCAAACAAACATCTGGTGTCAGACCCCACCCAACAGGTCCCTGGCACCAACCTGCTAAGGATACACAGTGGTCAACCCTTAATAGATTCAGGACATGGCCCCTGCTTGGCCAGCCTTCACAAATGGGGCAGCATCCCAAGCCCATTGTGTACTTGTGGAGAGGTGCAAACAATGGAACATATCATTGAAGCTTGCCCACTCCACAGTCTAAAAGGAGGGTTAGTCACCCTCCATACAGCAGACCAGGAGGCAACTGCCTGGCTCGAGGACTTTGCATTCGCTAAATAAATGAAATAAAGTCTGAAACAGGACGGCAAACTTTATCACTCCTTTCAACCTTGACAAAGGCAACACATACCAGTTCCCTCCTTCCGCTTTTACCTTTCACAATAATTGCCCTAGACATATAATATTCATATGCGAGTATTTAGCATTTCCGTGTTGTTTATTCATCATGCACCCGGTGTGTAAAGGCCTTAATGCAAACATATATATTTGGGGTTTTTTTGTAGTTTTTATCATAAATCAACCTTTTCCTTTTAATTTACAACAAGCGTGGAAAAGTCACTGTTATTACAGATGGAGGAAAGAAGCTCTTTGGGACTGTGGATTTGTAAAAATCTGACTGTACATTAGTTTCTGTCCTGTCTGGATCCCAGAAAAGGGTAGCATAGATTAGGATGCATGATGGGGGAGAAATGGTGTTGATGCTGAGCATGTTGGTAGGTTTGAGCATCCAAAATGAGAATGGATGGCAGACAAATGATTGGACATTGCTGGGGTTTTTTTTTCATTTGCTGTAATGGACTGAAAGGGCCCAGTGTGCACACACACACACACACACACACACACACACACACACACACACACACACACACACAGCAATAAAAATGTCACATTTATTTTGCCTCCTTTAGTTATAAAACACACTTTCTGGGGAAGTAACACAACATTTGGGGCACTGTGGCTGGATGAATGACGCTCCATATACGGAGTATGAAGTCAGGGAAATGTAAACTTTAAAACTTGCTGATTGGAGTTGCCCCCAAAGTTCACAAAGCATCAAACACATACACATATTTCTCGTGAGGAAGAACTTTGTCTTGTCAAACAGGCCAAAAATCTTCAGGAACAGAACACAGGAGTCAGGTTGTTACCATGAATTAAAAACTAGTGAAAATAATAAATAAACTAGAGACCAAATCAGGCCTTCCCTACTTCCTTCCCTCTCCTTCTGCTGCCCCTGCTGGGACCACACCCATCCTTGTGGATGGATGTGGATTTACGTGGATTAAATATGCATTGCTTTTGTGGGATATATATGAATTACAGTGCATTACTTTTTGTAGGTATAGCTATGAACGGTGTATGAGAACAGACTTCAGAATGACAGACAAACATCTGGCAAAGTATTTAACTCTGCTTCCGTGAGTAAAGTAGAAGTAGAAGTCGTCTGCATAAAGGCTGATCTTGTGGTGCATATTGTTTGTTTGGATTCCTGTGATGTTTACTTTTTGACGGATGGCTGCTGCAAGTGGTTCGATAAATTGGTTCATTGGTGATGTGTACAAAATCCTAACCCAGTGTATAAATGATTCACCGAAACCAAATGTTTTTAATATAGAAAATAAAAATGCCCAGTTTACTTTGTCGAATGCTTTTTCAGCATCTAAAGAAACTATTGCTGTTGGTGTGTTTGTGTGTGATGTGTAATGGATTAAATTAAATAGTCTACGTAAATGATTGGATGAGTGTCTTCCTTTAATAAAGCCAGTTTGGTCTGAGTGGATTAGAGATGGAGTAACTGTTTCGATGCGTGATGCTAATGCCTTGCTAATGATTTTTGTGTCTGTGTTGATGAGCAGGTGGGGTCTTTATCAGGTTTGAGTAAAAGAGAGATTATGGCAGTGTTCATGTCGATGGGAAGTTTGGATTGTTGTTTAATTTCAATTGCTAATCTTGCTTTGGTGGTATATATATGAATTACAGTGCATTACTTTTTGTAGGTATAGCTACGAATGGTGTATGAGAACACCCTGCAGAATGACAGATAAACATCTGGCAAAGTACTTAAAACTGCTTGTGTGGTAGTTCCTGCTACAGTAGGTGTCTCCAGGACCACATTTAACCGTGATGACTCACACACAGACTCACAAGCTGTCACAGCTGTTAAAAAACATATTGTATGCTTTGGGAAATGGTCGGTAGTGATGCATATCATTTGTAGGTAATAGCTAAGACATGTAAAAGCAGCAGCAGGCAGTCCATTAACCTTCGGTGGTTTTAATGACAAACAGGAAAATAGGCACTGAAGGAAAAGCAGCAAGGAGCAGACGGAGTTACAGAGCAAATTAACCCGACACACATCTCCAGGCAGCATAGAATTACTATTTTCAGCTCTCGTATTCAGAATAAAAGGCCTGAATGTGGTATAGAACATTCCAGGCACTGCCAGGATCAGATGTCACCGGTTTATTAAGTCATGGCGAGATAAGCGTGCTGGAAAATGAAAGTGTTAGACCCCAAAAGTGAATTGTCTTTTTGAAAGGGAGCTAAAACTAAATCTTCGGTATCATACACAGCCAAAAAGATAATTTTCCAATAAAGGAGGCGATTCGTACAACTCGCCTTTTCAATCAGACACACTCGCCTCGGTATCACACACACTCTGTGGGAATATGAGGAGATAGCGGCGTCCCGTAGTGAAGAAAATAAGAGGGCGTGCAGAGAGCAGCGTCAGCCTGCTGTCAGACCACGACACATGACTGAATCACACTCACTTTCACATTATTACACGTCAGCAGGAGATCTGATCTAGATACTGTGCATGGTTTTTGTGGCCGCTTCACATGCAAAAATGATGGAGACGTGTGCTTGATGTGTTCACATCTTGCTGGACTAAGATGTACATGTACACGCAGTGATGGAATGTAACTAAGTACATTTTTTCAAGTACTGTAGTAAAGTACAAATTTCAGGTACTGTACTTTACTTGCCTTTTTGAGCCAAGTTCTACTTCTACTCCACTAAACTTATTGAGACTACAATTACTTGTCAGCTTTAGTTTCTACTTGCTTTACAAAGTATTATTTTCATATAAAAAAACATATGAAGAGCTTCTAAAATATGATGTAATGCTAACCATTGGCCACAAAAACTGCTGTAAGAAGTTCCATGTAGTGACATCACAGCTGCCATAAAGACATTATCCACCTGTTCATCTCATCTCGTTTCCGGTGGGGGTTGGCCTCCGCCAGGGCTGCGCTTTGTCACCAATTCTGTTCATGATATTCATGGACAGGATATCAGGGCGTAGTCGGGGGGAGGAGGGTTTGCAGTTCGGTGTGCTGAGGATTTCATCGCTGCTTTTTGCAGATGATGTGATCCTGTTGGCATCATCGGTCTGTGACTTCCAGCACTCACTGAATCGGATCGCAGCCGAGTGTGAAGCGGCCGGGATGAGGATCAGCACCTCTAAATCTGAGGCCATGGTTCTCAGCAGGAAACCGATGGATTGCCTACTCTGGGTAGAAAATCAGTCCTTACCCCAAGTGAAGGAGTTCGAGTACCTCTGGGTCTTGTTCGCGAGTCTCCCTTAGAGATAGGGTGAGAAGCTGAGTCATCCGTGAGGGACTTGGAGTAGAGCCGCTACTCCTTTGCGTTGAAAGGAACCAGCTGAGGTGGTTCGGCGCCTTCCTAGGGAGGTGTTCTAGGCACGACCAGCTGGGAGGAGGGCACGGGTAAGACCCAGGACTAGGTGGAGATTATATCTCCACACTGGCCTGGGAACGCCTCGGGATCCTCCAGTCAGAGCTGGTTAATGTGGCCCAGGAAAGGGAAGTTTGGGGTGCCCTGCTGGAGCTGTTGCCCCCACAACCCGACCCCGGATAAGCGGTTGAAGATGAGTTGAGTTGAGATGAGACTATCGGGGTCTGAAATTAACATCTGCCAAGCGTCAAACGTGGGTATATTTTCTGTTTGGCGAGTAAATCTCAGACGGCTATCTGCCACACTGGCAGGTAAACGTTTGTACCAAAATAGTCATGTAATAAAAAACTATCAGTCGGTTACACTGACCAAGCCTTTAACTCAGGCTTGAAATGATTAACCATCAATATATTTACATTATTTTGCTCTGGCCTCTTCTATAAGTTTGGATTCAACATATTATTTCAATGAAAAAGGCAATTTATTATTTTGGCCGGTAAAAAATATGCTTGGCCGGTGAGCCAAAAAGTTAATATCGGACTCTGGTTACTATCAGATTTAAGATGTTCTAAACTAATCTGTAGAATCCGCCCCCTACTGTGCGTTTAGAGATGTTTCTGGTGAAGTGACATGTCCGCCCGCTGAGCCCTGTTAATCAGAACGAGTGAATTTTAAATCCTTCATTACAAACCAGTTTGCCGTCTCTTTCCCATGGATCTGACAGACCGTATCTCCGTTCTCCATACGCCTGCTCACCAAAACTTTGCTCTGCGCTCCATAAGAGTAGTTAACGTTTGGATTGTGATATTAAAGATAACATAATAACGTTTAACGAAACATGATGCTGTGATATTGTAGCACCAAGCACAGACACACTGACTTTTAAGAAGGAACCGTTAAATAGATATTTTTCATGTGTATATATTTTATAGGAAAACTCTTTTATAAATGTTTATTCACGTAACTTTAACTGAATTTCTTGCAGAAATCTTAGAGGTTCAATTATTTCAAAGCTCCACCACATGCTGAGCCATGCTCAAGATGATAATTCACCCATTAACAGTTCACAGGAATCAAATTTGAATAACAAGTAACTTTATTACCTACTCTTAGGGCTGCTTTCACAAGCTAACATTTAGTCTATTTTAATCAAACTCTGGTGCGTTTCCTTTGGGCAGTTGTGAAAGCAGTAATTGAACTCTGGTGTGGACCAAAACAACCGGTCCCAGACCGCTTGAGACAGGTGGTCTCGGACCGTTTCCAAGTGAACCAAAGTGCAGGCTGCTTGTTAGGGATGTACCGATCAGACTTTTTCAGTCCTGATAGCGATACCTGGGCTTTGGGTATAGGTATAAGTACCGATCCGTACCGATCCGTTAATTAATAAACTGTATGCCTCACTGTGTGGAAGTGATCATTCTGTTATGTGCAAGGCTCAACTCTCGTTGTTTACCCCACTCCTTAACTAAACTCAAAGTTAAGTTGTTCAGAAAGTGTGACCTGCTCGCACACGCACAGTCTTTCAACACGTCCGCCGGAACACTGACGTTGATTATTATTCACACATTCACCTAGAAACAGACACCTCCACAGTCAGACACAGATTAGTCGTCACACAGACGGACCCAGCAGATTGCTTGTCTAGTTATTACATGGTTACATAACTAAACCCCTGTGACCTCCACTCGCTAACACACAAACACTAACACACACAGTGTGTCTCTTTTTCTCTCTGTTTCCTCATAGTTGTCATTGTTAGCCTCAGTTTCTCTCTCTCTCTCTCTCTCTCTCTCTCTCTCTCTCTCTCTCTCTCTCTCTCTCTCGCTCTCTCTCTCTCTCTCTCTCTCTCTCGCTCATGCTCTTTTCATTCATCTCTCTGTCTTGTGCTTCTTATCTCAGCTATAGGTCTTCATGGGTTTGTAGACTTTCACAGATGTATGTACATTGTTTATGTAGTACATTGTTATGTAGAATCACAATACTTAAAAAATCGCAATACAAATCAAATCGGCACTCAAGTATTGTGATAGTATCTAATCAGAAGATAGGTCTATCGTCCCGGCCCTATGAGTCACTAACCAATGAATTGTTTTTGCTCCACAAGTAGGTTAGAAGGTCATTACCTTCCCTTCTAAAGCTGATAGCAGAGCTGTAGTGTGGCAGTAAATGGATGCATCTCCAGCTGCTGTGTATCCACTGAGCCCGGTGTGTAATCACTCACTTTAGGCAGCGTGTGGAATCCCTCACAGAGGCTCTCCTCCTTAATAGCAAATTAGCTCCGAAGAACAAAGACGCAGTTAAACAGCCTGATCACAGCAGAGCGCAGACACACAGGGGAGGGGCGGAGGACTGAGAGAAGTAAGGAATGTCTGAGCTGAAATCCAGCAGAACTTGCCTCTTGTCTGCTATTGTAGGATTGATCAGTGCTTCTGTGCAGCAGTAAGAGTATTAATAGAACATGTACTGCTGGCGTAGAGACAGCTGCAGCAGTAGTAGCTGTAGGAGGACGCAGTAATCTGATCTAGATGAAGTTACAGGTTGCAAGACTGATCTGATGTCTATTTCTGAAAGTATTCTTTTCTAGACTTGATTCATGCTGACAGAAGCTAAAAAGGTTTTTAAGGTATTTATAAACTGTAGGTATGTCTGTCATGTCTGCAGTGTGGAATTACACTTAACTAAATGGTTGATTGTAGCTACTAAAGGTTTACACTAACTTTGGGACGGTTGAAATTATTTTCTGGGACGGTGATGAAAAAAAGTTAGTCTTGAAACTCAGAATGTAATGTGGCACTTAATGTGCGATTAATCACGATTAAATATTTTAATCGATTGACAGCCCTTATTAATAACTATGTTTTCTTTAGTATATAATCAACTGAAAATAAGAATAGTTGTGTTTTTGTGACCTTAGAATGAGCTGTTTAAATCTAAATAACAAACAAAACCAAACACTGGCTCTCATATTTTTGCATCGGCCAGCGTAGTTCTCCTACACGCTTGGCACATGGGAGTTTCAGTCGGTTGCAATCTGCAACCTCACCGCTAGATGCCGCCAAATCCTACACACTGCACCTTTAACATAGCAAAAGTTTTTTTTTTTTTTTTTTTTTTATCCAATTACTCAATTAATTGATGGAATAATCGTTAGAATACTAGATTACTAAAAACAATTGACAGCTCCAGCCCTGTCTCTGCCCCGTGGATGGAAACCAGAGCAGACATGGGGGGAAAAATGCTGACTCCACACACAGAAAGACATCAAATGTACCATCTTGAATCAGGCTAAATCGGAAACAGTCCCAGCTGTATTGATAATGGCTTCCCTGTATCATAAAAGCCTGATAAGATCGGTCTTATCTCTTTATTTTAGGGCTTGATAATGTCATTGACTGACCGACTGTTTCCTCGTCTCTGCCACAGCCCAGAAAAAAACACTTCTCCGTACTTCGCGTCCCACTGAGGACACTTGACAGACAAATGGTCACAGTCAGCGGGACCTCCAGTCTCCTGGGAGAGCTGTCCTGGACTGAACGTCTGGAAGATGTCGTTAGAAGTGACCCATTAATGACGGGCTAGAGACAGATTTATACACACACTACAAAGAAGATAGATGTCTCTACATCCATAATTCTTGTGGTGATGATTAATTCATAATTTCTTAACAGAATGGAGAGTCATTCTCTTCATGTTATCCTGGAAAATATTCAATTTTTCATATTCCCCATGGTTTGCCGTGGTTATTTCCAGGGCAGACAACTATATGAGGACATATTGTTATATAATTTAAATGACGTTGGGCTGAAACATTTTCCATTCAACCTACTTCACATCCATCACCCAGTTAACACTTTCTGATTGGCTGAGGACCACCTGCCTTCTAGTTACCCTTTGACCAGCCAGTGGGCTTTCGATACGCGTCTACTCATCCCACAGACAGGCTTTCTAGACAGCAGCTCCTCAGTGTCTTACTCACTAACAACCTTACCATCCATCTAGTGTGTTATTGGCGTTTTGGACAAAAGATAGCCTCTAAAGAACGTATATAAACTTCCACCTACAAAGTGCTGCACAAAAGTGAAACAAAATTATTTCTATCCTATTGTCATAATTTTAATTTCTCTACTGAAATGTCCTGTGTTGAACAATGAAAATATTATAAATATGCATACTTTTATTACTATTTACTTAAAAGAGGTTGTGTCCTGTGCTTTTGCCCTGCATGTTAGTAAATAGCCTACAACTCCATTAAATTCTGTTGACGTCATGCTACTAGCCCTACTAGCTACTGGCCGATAGCCGGTTGTTTGGGAACAGAGACGTTAATACGTCCACCACGGTACAGGCTTACAGCATACAGCCTATGGGGGTATTAGAAGATAATAAAAGTGATGAATTACAGCCAATATATCCATTATTAAAGCCGCATACAGCTAGCAGGAAGCTGGCAGAACCGGATATGTCATATGAGCGTGCAGGGTGGTCCAGTCCCGCCTAGCGCTACCGCCTCGCCATCTAGTGGCTATTGTCAAAAAAAAAAAAAAAAGCACCAGAGTTTCGTCTCTTTGCTTCTGTATTCTTTGATAGCCCTTTAAGATGATATTCTTGGAAGCTGTGCACTTCCGGAAAACAAAAGGTGCATGAATGTGTGTCTGAAAAATGCAACATGTGTAGACTTTGACAGAAAGGTCTCGCATGTTTCACACAAGATCCTATGTGCTGCTTATGAGCTGCATACCGACACATACAGACACATACAGACACATACAGACACATACAGACACATACCGACACATACCGACACATACAGACACATACAGACACATACCGACACATATAGACACATACCGACACATACAGACACATACAGACACATACAGACACATACAGACACATACCGACACATACAGACACATACAGACACAGTACAGTAAGAGTATTGACTTCAGCTAATCCCCCAGGAGCTGGATAATTCACATGATTGCTGCTTCATTGCACTTCATGTGAAACGGCATCGATGCAGTCAGTGTGTTACAGGTCCAGTTCGTTCTTAAGTGTGTATGTGTGCGAAGGTTGTGTTCATCAGTGTTTGCATTGCACGTGTGTGAACATGTATGAGGCATGTTGCTCTGTGTGTGTGTTGGTTTAATGACAGGTGGTGTCAGGCTACACTGTCATTTATCTCTCCTGTAGGATAACCATAGCCCTGTTGGCTAATGGAAACTGCCCATTTCAACACACACACACACACACACACACACACACACACACACACACACACACACACACAGACAGATGTTTGTGACCTTTTACCTTTCACACTAGTCATCTGTTAAAGTATGTCAGTGCAGCTGTGCGTGTGCGTGTGCGTGTGTGTGTGTGTGCGCAGCTGCCCAGTGTGCTGATGCAGGCATCTTTTAATAGAGAGAGAGAGAGAATGAGGAGTGTTGTGTAAATTAGAGTCCTAGTAGGGTTTACATGCCAATGTATATGGTGTGTATTTATATATATGTGTGTGTGTGTGTGTGTGTGTGACAGATGATCCTTGTTGTGTAAAGAGCTGCTGCTTCAATGGCAGTCACCCGAGACAGGGCTGGATGTTTAGGTTGGGTCCGTGACCCCCTGGTCATGTGATGCAGCATGGTTTGTGTGTCATCTCACTCGTGATCGTATATAGTACAGACAAGCACAACCTAACATGGACCAGAGGACACTGTGTGTTATTTACACAGTGAGGATAGTGTGAGCCATGTGAAGACATGTTGCCGAGCTGATAACTGTCCCCTTATCACATGGAGCTTACGAGCGTAGTGCTACAGTATGTAGAGCTAAACAACTTGTTCATTAATAGTTTAGTAGTCAATTGAGCTTCTCAGTCGTGGGGATTTGCTGAGTTTCTTCATCATGTGTGATAGTAAAATAAATATGTTCTGGTTTTGGACTCTTACTCAGACAAGCCATTTGAAGAAATCCCTTTTGGGCTCTGCGAAAATGTGATTGTGTTTTTTCACTATTTTCTGACATTTTGTTTACCAAACGATTAACCCCCTGAGACCCACAATAAACCTGTTTTTGACTTTTTTTAGGAGGGTACAGGGCGTCTTTAGGGTTTAGAACATGATGTATGAGGTATATGATGGTCATTCCCATGCTCTATTGTGTCTCATAAGTTGTTGCAGCAATTTTTGGGTTGATACCATTTGTTCCATATATTTGGTGCTTTTTTACCATTCATTTTTTACCACTCAATTGATAAAAAATGGTTAATAATCCCTCCAAAATACAACATTAAGACACCAAGACCTTGAGGAACACCATAGAAAAAGCCACGCTGTGATTTGGGATCAAAAACTTTTGACATTTAGAGATTTCTGCAAGAATTTCATTTTTCTGCGATTGGATGGCGAGCGCTTCTGTTGTGTAAACTGCTCAGAAACCCCCTTATTGTCAATCTAGCTAGTAAAGCCATCCATCCTCGGAATGCTCTAGGTCTCTCGTTTGTGGCTGTAAAGTTTCACGAGGCTGTGATTATCCTAGAGGTCACTACAGGTCATTTGATACAGTGAGGTCAATTTTCAAAAAAATGGTCTCACTACATCATCTCATCTCACACATCATATGATAATACACCCACTCACAATCTGCACTTCAGGACAGACGCTGATGCATGCACAGAAATATGAACATGCACATGCTGAAACACCTGGACAACACACACATACCGTAGGTCCGACTGTCACTCCTCTGCCTTCCTCTCATATTGTTTTTGTTCACAGGAGAGGAAGTGCTCACACCTCCCCATTCACTTCACTTCACTGTGTGCATGTGTGTGTGCATGTGTGTGTGTGTGTGTGTAGGAAATTAGTCTTGTTTGAGCTTCCTGTCTGCTGAGGGACTGATAACGTGTTTAGTGAGACAGGGTTTGCTGTTGCCTCTTCGCTCTTCATTTTCCTCTCTCTCTCAATCTCATACGGCAGTGATGTCAATGTACGACCGTACTGTAAGTGTTGAAATATTTCATTGTGAAATTGATGTCGTCTATTGAGTTCCTCTAAAAACTTCCTGTATAAATTTCAGTCTGCTGTCCAGCACATTCAAAATGTCTTACCACCTTCATTTAGTCATTTTCACTATTCTGACATTCTTTATGCAACTTTGTAAAGTTAATAAGAATCAGATTTATTTTGCCAAGTACAGTATATACGTACAAGGAATTTGACTACGGTTTTATGCAGCTCTCTCTATGTACTTACACAGAATGTATCATATTATATATTTGCAATAGGGCAGTCAATTGATTCAAATATTTAATTGCGATTTATCGCATGATCGTCCATAGTTAATTGCGATTAATCGCAAATTAATGACACATTTTTTTTATCTCTTCAAAATGTACCTTAAAGGGAGATTTGTCAAGTAGTTAATGCTCTTATCAACATTAAGGGTGTAAGAAAATGTAAAAAATATAGAATATCGCGATATTATGTTTAATGATTATGTATCGATTCTCAAAAACACTATCAAGTTTTAATTAATAGTTTACATGCAAAGATAAATTCACTCAATTCTATATTTCATTTTCAAAGATATGTGCCCTCTCAAAGTAGTGCTATGATGTTGGATATTAAAGCGACTGATAAATGCAAATGCAGATCCCACTGTTCTGATTGCATAAAAAAAGTAAAGAAAACCTCTGATTTTATGCAAATGGTGTGTTTTTATACTATGACAGTTTTCCTAAAATTGATTTTAAAAAATCGCAATATATCGCCTTGCTTACAGTATCGCAATATATATATAAATATATTGAATCATAACCCCATGATATGTATCGTATCGCCAGATTCTTGCCAATACACCAGCCCTAGTCAACATGGGAGTAGACAAATATGCTGCTTTTTTTCCCGCCTCTTTAGCGGAGTAGAAGCTTCAGTGGGCGTTAGTCACATGCTTCATGTACGTCATCATTTATTCAATAAATCTGTTAACATTTTGCTTTTATCCATACACTAACCTTTACACCTCAGCCAAGCCTAAAAACTTTTTCGCAATATGTCAGGTTTTGTTATGCCCAAATTGAAAATGTGCACAAAAACAGGTGGATGGAAAAGCACCTATTGAATACATTGCTATTATAAAAATATTGATTCTAGATGCTTGAAGGAATCCTTGGTTCTAGCTTATTTATAGGTGGTCAGCACTATTATTGCTTCTTCCTCAGATTCAAACAGATTACAGGGAGGGGGCAGGTTGCATCATCTTTTTTTTTGTCTTTGTCAGGCGGATAGATTACTCCTGTATGTCAGAAATACACATTTTGTTAGCAGTCTTCCTGGTCTGTGGTCGGTCTGGTTCAGTGTTGATGTGGCAGGATAACCACATTAACTTGAGGTGTGGCTTCAGTAACAGAATATTCTGTGTGTATCTCCTCTCTCACCGCTTTGCTCTCTTCTTCAGTCTGTGTGTGACATGTGGTCTGTGATGACACATCTTCCTACACACTCGCACCATGACACCTTTTATGTGAGGACAGCTGCCGACATACAGGATGTAATGTAACGTTCTGATACAGCATAGGTCTTCAGTCTATGTGTTGTAGTAGTAAATAATACCAACTAAGCTAATTTGAAACCAATAAAAAGCTAAATCATCATCAGACGATAGCCGATGGGTTCCCAGATTAAATTTCCGCCAACGTGTTCCACCTCCTTCGCTCTCTACACTGACTGTTTACTTGCGTTCAACCAAAGCCTGCTTGAACGTGATTGGTCGATACAACTCGGACTATAAACGGAAACCAGAACGCTTTCGGTGCCACAATCTTGTCCCGTTGCCTACAGATTCTACATTCATATGCAGAATCTGTTCATAGAGATTTGGCTGAGACAAATTGTTGATTAATGACCATTTCTTCAAGTGTAGTGACTCTGTAATATTGTGATTCGATTTTTAGTAGTGATTTGTGATTTGTTTTTAGTAGTGAAGTGTACGTTACAAAATACTGCAGTGTTATTGTGTTCTTCCTTCTTAATCTTAGATACAGATACAAATCATGTATCACTATGTAATGGTGATATGATGCGTTTAATAATTGTAACAAAATTGAAATACCTGACTAAATCAATTTGCATCAGATTGGTGCAAAAAAATTGTATAAAATTCCAATATGACCATAAATAAGTCCTGGTCATTGATTTGCAACATTACTCAGATTAACAGTTTTGTGCCGCCTTGGTCATACCACGCTTTGCTTCATATTTTAAATTTAGAAATGCCAAACTGCAGATGTTTTACATGTCTCTGTTTGTTTTATGTTGTGTATGCAAATGCTCAAAGGAAATTGAATGTGATGTGTCAGCATTTATACAGTTTGAACATAGTAAACAACAATCATATTGGTTTTATAGTCAATATGCAGTACTGAATTAAAAAAACAAACTTATTTTAGACCATCTGTACACATCTGTAAAACCATCTGTATTACTGTACATATAGGCATGTATTAGTAGCTTAGCTCTTTGCTAATATAGCTGATCAGATGCTTGTTTACCAAACACATACACGTACATGCCGCTGAAATTTTGTCCCATTCGTCACACATGACAGCCAGCGTCGGGCTGCACACACCGTCCCATTAATGGAGCTAATAAAGCTGATAGTGGCTGTGTTTATCTAGATAATGGCCTGCCTGTGTTGTGTTTGTGCTGTGCTTAGGAAGGAAGGAAGGGCGTCTTCGGGCTTCCCACACTGACACAACAGCTTTATGTTACAGTGATCACTGGACATGACTCCACTACTGAGGCGGAATGTCAGCCTTACACAACAGCACAGGAAATAATGAAGCAACACTGTTACATGACTTCTTGGCACATGTGTGTAACATCAGATATCTAACATTAAAACACACAATACAGTTTTTGTTGTTCTCGGTTTGGATAACAGGTCTTTTTTTTAGAAAAAAAAATATTTTTTGTGTCTGGCAAGCCAGAGCACGGACCAATCAGCATTCTGTGAGGAGCTACTGGTAGATACAGACGTGGTTTAGGAGTGTGTGTGTGACAACATGGCGAGGCCAAAGAGTATAGAAGCAAAGGGACGAAACTCTGGTGCTTTTTTGACAACGGCCGCTACATGGCGCTGCTTTAGCGCTACCGACATTTTGGACTGAAAACGGTAATGATTCTGTGGCCATCTTTTTGTCAAACATGTTTTTCGCTCTTCTCCCGACTGACTCCGGTAAGAGTTTGATTGACAGATGGTTCATCCAATCACCTGCCAAGTAGTTTTTGAAAGTGTCTGTCACAGATGTAACAAACCAATCTGGTGGGTCAGGTTAGGCAAACGCTGTCGTTTCATCCATCATTGGCAGCCTGTACCAGGTGTTGGTGTTTTGCTTCATCAGCATGGCTCTGCTCTGGCCTCCTCCAGCTCTGACATGGGATCAGATCTCACCTGACACCACAGAGAGGAAGACTAACAGACGGAGAGAGAGAGAGAGAAGGCAGACTGGTGGACAGAGGGCGAGAGAGTGACTCAGACAGACAGAGAGAGGGATGCTTTTAAAGAATCTAAGCCCTCCTGATGATCTGTACACCTGTCTATTGTTCCCTCAGCCTCCTGTATTCACACTAACATTTGCAGTGTTTGTGTGTGTTGTGTGTGTGTGTGTGTGTGTGTGTGTGTGTGTGTGTGCGTGCGTGCGGGGTTTCATCTCTCATCCAGATATTACATCATCTCTCTCGCTCTCTCTCTCTCTCTCTCCCAGGGAGCGTTGAGCACTGTGTGAACTCATTAAAGACATTCACTGCAGACTCCCATCAAAGGCACAAATTGAATTCCTATGACCAGACGGCAGCCAAGGGCAGAGGGAGAGAGTGTGTGAAAGTGAACAAAGGGAATGAGGGAGGATAGAGGAGAGAGTGGCGGCCATGCTGCAGCATATAGGAAATGAAGGAAAGGATGTAGGATACAATGAAATATATTCAGCCTTTCGCTCATATGACATTTTGCTGTCAGTTGCTGTGAATGGTCCCAGTGTTATTTAGCCTCCTTCGCGACATGCTAGTATGACATGGTTGGTACCAATGGATTCCTTAGGTTTTTTAGTTTCATATGGGGGGGTGGTGCTTTAGATAGAGACACGCTGCTGAACCAACCACTAACCACAAGATAGTGTGTCTGTCTGCCACCTCTGTAGCAAAGACCAATGGTGCAGAGCCAGCATTAAAACTAATAGGACACTGTAGCTGACACACACACACACACACACACATACACACACACACATGCACGTGCACACACACACTTCTGCGATCTGGCTGAGTGCCCGTGTGCTGCTACACACCAACGTTATCTGGCAGAGCTCTCCTCTGTCCTAATTTCAGAGCAAGAGAGACAGAAGGGGAGAGAGAGAAGCTGTAATTTCACACGTCTTGTTTATGTTGAGTGTGTGTGTGTGTGTATTGTACTTTTTTTTAAATGAATTCCTGAGGAGGTTTTATCTGTAGCTGCTGCCAGCAGGGAGGATTTGATGCAAGTATCCCTGAAGAGATGCTATAAATATCTTCCCAAAACAAACCTCCCGGTCCTGATGATTTGTGATTCATGAGCTCGTATCATTTGTCTCTCTTCGTTAGTTTCTGCTCATTTTCCCCACAGAGAATCAAAGGAAAACTACAGCTGAGATGAAGTGATGAGGTGATTGATGTCAGTCAGATGGCTTTCTAACAACCACCTTGTTATTCATTTCTGATAAAGAAATGTGCTGTTGTGAAGAAAAACACTAAATCCCATGTACTTCAACATCCACTCCTTTAGTACTGTTTGCATACTGGTTTTTGTTAGGAAGTTAAACAGGTCATAATTCCCTCTCTAATATCTATTTTATATTGCTGTGAAAACACCCCCTTCAAACAACTGGATTTATTACAAGATTACATTTGAACACACCATGATAACATTAGAATTTACCTTCACCCAATACTCTTTTTACTGAATACAGCTTGAACACATCATAATGTATATCAATGGCACCTCCCGTTAACGCTAGTTGTTAGCTTCGTGCTGGACTGTGCTGCTTATTGGCTCCTAACAGCTAACGTTAACTAGCTCTCCTCCTACCGATTTTAACGCAGTTGTTCATTATGTAGCATTATCAGGGAAAAGACGTGTCGATGGCGTGTTTTACTGCATCCCAAACACATTTTCGATCATCCCCGGAACGACGGGACAACGTTAATCTCGAGCCCTGACTGTACCTGCGATACTGTAGAAAAACTAATATGTCACATTTTCAATATGCCGTGTCATTAAAAAGTACACATGTCCAGATGGGCTACATTAGCAGCAATAAAACCAGCGTCCATTACTCCCAGCCACGTTAGCTTTGGGGCAGTAGAAACTCTGATATGACTGTGACACTTCACGTCAATCTGTCAGGTATCAGTCATTTGACTCAGGGCGCAACGAACCGTTCCTGCTGCTGCTTAGCTATTAGCCAGCTACCTAGCCGGCGAGCATGAAGAAATATTTTAGTCAGTTTATATCGTCATAAGTGACGCTAAGCCCAAATTAAACAAATTTGACGACAGTCATATTGAGCGACAGCGACGGGAGACTGAAATGTGTCATGTGTCTTTAGGTGCTAGCGAACAAAGCCATGAAGCCGGCCGAGCTAAAGAGACATCTGATTACACAGCACCCGGAACGTCAAGGCAAAACAAAGTGGTGTTAACATGATTCAAACTGAAATACGTTTCTGTTTTCTTACTATCAAACAACATCGGTGTTACGATTATGAGTGGGTCCTTGAAAAAAATTTCTGGGGAACATTGGAGAACCCCTGATCTAGTGTACGGTGATCAGATTACAGGCAAAACAGCAGATAGACAGGAGCTGATAGAGGGAAAGTCAGTGATAACAGACAGTGAGTGTAATATCTTTGTTTGACTTCTCAGACAGCTCAAGTCCTGCTACGTTACCTAGCAACAATGGCCCACTTTGTAAAATGAAAGACAGCACACACACACACACACACGCTCACAAATAGATATCAGCAGGCATCTTGTTATCTGGTCACTGTACTGGCTCTGTTTGTGATGACAGGAGAACAGAGGAGTGTGTGTGTGTGTGTGTGCGCGCCTCAGACCTACTGGAACAGTCTACTGCTTGTGCCTTGCTCATGTGCTTGTTAGCCGGCCAGAGAGTAAACCAGTCGACTGTTTGAGATCTAGTTTTTGGTGGAAATTGGGTCAATAAGAATTCCAGCCCTCCCACCCCCCCTCCCTCTTTCTCTCCCCCTGAGCAGATGGAGCTGGTCTAATGTAATCTCCTGCCTCCTGTGGATCTGTGTGTGCATGTGTAATTATAGCTTACCTTTATGGCAGCGAGGGCTGCAGAAAAAAAAGACATTATTCTCCCCGCACAGAAGCGGTTCAGGCCTCTCGTTCTGACAAACAGGAGGTGTTTCTCTCCTCCTTTTATAGTCACTTCACTTCTTTAATGTCTCCATGTTATGATGCCAGTGTAGAAAAGAAGACTACCTACCACTGCACACATGCATGTGTATGTTTGTGACTGAGTGATATGGGATTTAATAGCAGGTGTGTGTGTGTGTGTGTGTGTGTGTGTGTGTGTGTGTGTGTGTGTGTGTTGCTTTAATCCTGCATCAGTGTAGCAGATGGACAGCAGGATATTACTGTACAACTCTTTGTGTGTGTGTGTGTGTCTGTGTGTGTATGTGCTGTTACAGTAGCAGAGTGTAAATGTGCTGAGCGATGAACAGATTAATCAGAGCCGGTTTGTGGTCAGCTGATGAGTTCAAAGGTGATGGTTTACAGTGTTCAGCAGTGGGGCAGCCAGCTCTATTTCAAACCAAACACTCTTGTTAAACCTGCAGTAGGCAGTATTTTTTTTGGCATCATTGGGCAAAAATTCCATAATAACCTTTCAGCATATTGTAATTCAAGTGTTCTGAGAGAAAACTAGACTTCTGCACCTCCTCATGGCTCTGTTTTCAGGCTTTAAAAAAATCTAGCCCGTGACGGGAGACTTTGGCCAATCACAGGTCTTTTTAGAGAGAGAGCGTTCTTATTGGCTGTTCATTCAACTGAAGCAGCTGACAATCATTCGCAAACTCCGGTCAAACGAGGCAGCGCTGATCAAATATGAATCAATATTGTGTTACTGTAATGCCTATTTCTCTCCTCTAATGTTTTCAGAAACATCTTGACTGTTTAGCTGTAAAATAAGAAAGTTTTGCTCCAGCTTGTGGGCGGTGCTTGGGTGTTTCCTCAACTGATCTCAACATGACTGCCGGGTCACAAACTTCTTCTTTTCAATTTGTGCGACTTTCTTGACGTGCAAAATTATCTTTTAAATTGACAAACATCATATGTGTGACGACCGTTCATATTTTTTTTTTACCAAATAAGATCCCATGGTGGTCCACCGGAAGAGGCGGGACTTAGGCTCTCTTTACACTGGTGGTTTTAACTAAAGTGAAAAATAATAGTCCCTCCCCTCAGATAATCATTGCCGATAGGTGATATATTGCGATTTAAAAAAAAAAAAAAAAAAATTTTTAGGAAAACTGGGTGATAAATGTTTACTTTTTTATGCAATCAGAACAGTAGGATATGCATTCACATTTATCACAGTAACTGTAACATCCAACATCATAGTACTACTTTGAGAGGGCACATACACTAAGAGGGTGCATCTCTTTGCAAGTATTGACTGAGTTAATCTTTGCATGTAAACTATTAATTAAGAATCAATACAGTGTTTTTGAGAGTCGATACAGTATCACAAAATATAACATCCTGATGTTCAATATTTCCGATACTTACACCCCTTGTTACCACAGTTTAAAACATACAAAGACATAAATGTATCCGTCACACTGTGATAAACCAGCACCGTATCTGCTGAGATTTCTTTGGAAGATGTGTCTGATGAAAGGTCACTGTAAAGGTCAGATAGAATAGGACAGATTATGTTTCCATATGCACAGTCATTTCTCTAGTCATTTCCGTTACTCATAGTTAGGCATGCTGGACCAGTATTTATCAGTTTTTTTCAGAGTCACTCAGAGGAAGTGCACTGATGGTGTGACCGAGGCTAAAAATACTCCACTCCCGCGTGACACCCCTGTTTTGACACTTAACATTCTGTAATATTTCAGCACTATGTCTCTGTATGTTCTGTACAGATGCAGTCAGCAGCACTCAAACTACCACAGCGCTAGAATGAGTTTGTAGAAGGTCACAGATGTTCCAGCGTATGCAACTGCACTCAAGGAAGCAGCAAAAAACAACAACAACCGCAACTATATTCTTCCAAATAAAGTGATCCACCAATCTGATTTACCAGATGTGTAACTTCATTGATAGGTTTGTTAAATATCTCAAGGTTGTCGGCAAACAGTTGCCTGTTGACACATCCAGCACACAGAGAGCAACATCAGAATGTCATGTTTGTGTCCAACTGATAGTTAAGTTACGAATTTCACTCTACTTTTGGCTCTGGTTTGGTCTCCCCATCAACTGCTGAGAAAAATATCAGTCTCTTCAGCCTCTGGAAACCTGCTGTGATGCGACTCCATAGTCATTTGATCCATGTTAATATAAAAGTATTTATATTGCTTTAAATACTGCTTCTTAATTGACATTATCGTAACAACGCAATTGTATAAAACTACTAGATTTTCACACAGTGAGCTCTACTCGTCCCTCTATCATTCTACGTAGACAATATGTGTGTAAGAAAATATTGATACACATGAGTATCACAATATTGTGTGTTGCGATACTGTATCGATTCTCCAAAACACTTTTAATTAGCCTCTTAAAAGGCCTGCACACTGTTCGATCTTTCAGAGGTTGTAGCGGGCTAGAGTGAAGATGCTGGCATCATATTGAACTAGAAGACCTAACGGCACATTCGCATCAAGAGCGAAGCCAGCTTTTTGCCCGGCGCGATTACATACAAAGTCAATGCCAAAAAATGCGGATGGATACAAATTCGTTGCCCGATTAACAGCTGACTAATTCTTGTATTTGGTATTGTACAGAGCATGACCGGCTGTATATTTTTAGTAAGGCTGTCAAAGTTAACTTGAAAATAACACGTTTATGGAAATCCACTAATTACCACATTTTCGCACCTTGCAATTTTTAGGTTGTTGCGAGCTCAGAGTGAAGATACTGGCATTATATAAAACTAGAAAAACCTAATCAATCCATTGGCACCAACCATGTCATGCTATCTTGTCGCCAAGGACGTTAAATAACGCTCCAAACTTACGCTAAATTTTGGCGAGGAAAAACTGGTTTGAACGATTTTCGAAGAGGTCCCTTGACCTCTGACCTCAAGACATGCCCACTTTATGATAATCACATGCAGTTTGGGTCGAAAAACATGCAAGTATGAATGAGTTGTTTGTGAAGATGGCTTGAAATATTTAAAGTTTAGAGTTTGATGCTTAAATCTCTGTGTGTTAGGAAGGAAATGAGTGTCAGTGAAGCTGAATCGAACAGAACAGAGTAGAGGGGGAGGAGTGGGAGTGAGACAGATCGCTCTAAAGAGAGCTGAGAGGCAGGGAGAGAAATTGAAAGAGCAAGTCAAAGAGTGTGGTGAGTAAGAGAGAGCGAGCCTGCGTCACACACACACACAGAGAAAGAGAGAGAGAGAGAGAGAGAGAGAGGAGAGGAAGTGTTTGTCGGCCGGCCCTGCCTCCGTCCCTCCCTCTCTCTCCTTTCTCCCCCTCCTTGCGTCAGCAGCAGTTAAAATGTCGGCTGTGTAGCTCGTCCTCTGCTCTGCTTTCTCTCCCTCTTGGCCATCTGTCTTTTCTTACCACAAGAAGAAACCACACGCTCTCGCTCTTGTTTTCTCTCTCTCCCTCTGCCTTTTTTTTTTTTTTACCCTCGTCATCCTTTCTATTCTTTCTTCCTGCCTCTCCCCTCGCTCGCTGGATCAAAGCTAGTTTTGTCAAGTGTTTTTCTTCATAGCCATTGCTCCTTGACGTTGCTGGGAGACGGAGGCGAGAGGTAATGTTACAGTTTCATATCCTCTGCTGTTGCTCAAATCGCTGCTGTTTTTCATCTAGAACCAGAGCGGAGTTTGATCCATGAGACTGAAGTAACACACTGCCTGGGAGCTGTGGGCATTTCCCAGAATAGACTGTGTGGTCGCTCTAATCTGTTTCTATCCTTGATGTCGACATGTATGTGTGTGAGTGTGTGTAGCCTGGAACAGTCTCTGAAGATGCTGTTAGCATTATAATCTAGCTGCTTCTTCTCACCACACACCTACTACAACTGATATCATAATCGATACCACAGCTTTGTCAAATTGTACCGTGTGTTTTGTCAGTGATCAGACGTTTCCATTACCCTGTGAAACCTAATATTCCTCAAACTCTGATCTGGAATCAGAAGCTTCGACTGCTCTTCCGATTGGGTTTTGATATCTATCTGTCTGGATTAAGGTGGTAAATCGTTTCCCAATACACTGTACGTTTGCCCTAAACATGGCTCACAGTGATGACCATTTCAGTTTCTCTATATTTACAGTATCGGCTTCTTCATCACCATTTCATCAGCTTTGAGAAGTCTTGAATGTTGTGTAAGTTGGTGCTGCACTCTTGCTTAATACAGACTTTAAAGGGAAACCGCACTGATTTTACTTACGAAAGTCAGTTTACTTGCCGCAAGGAGTACTACCCAGCCTGTGGTAACAGTTGTGAGAGATCAAACCTGATGATGTCATCGGGGACATCTTGGTTTGGGCTTGTAGGGCTGTCCTGAATACCATTTTTTGGGCTTCGAAACTTCGATGAGTAATACTTAAAGGTATTCAGAGCTTCGCTTTGCTTCGGGCGATGCGCAGCAGGCCGACATGTTCTTCTGTCTCCATCTCCCCCGTTGTTTCAGTGCCTGGGACAATGCCGCTGCCCCACTAGGTACACACATGCACCTCTACACACAACAAACAACAATATGCATCTGAGAAAAAACGAATAATAATGTTGAATATGAATTGTAGGATCATTCCTTATTTCATGAGATATTTTGGTATTTATACATTAGCATTACATATATATATATATAAACCAAAACGAAGCATTCAAATACTGATTTGAATGATTGATTAACATGGCAACGGCCCAAGCTTTGAAATATTCGGGTCAGCCCCTAGCTTGGCACTTCAATTTTTTTAATGGAAAGTCTAGCTGCCAACTGTGGGAATTGAGTTTGAAAGATGTGGGAGTAATGTCCCGTATCAAAAACCGAGGCTTTCACTATGAGTTTTGAGGCACATAAAATGTGTGAATATTTACTGTCAGTGTGGTAAATGGCTAGATGATGCTGGTGACAGGTACTAGTAGTGGATAGGTAGCATGGGTGGGAAGCTGCTGCAGTACACTCATACAGTATAGCAGCTATCGCACTGCAGATCCAACAGTTGGCTATTAACAGGTTGACTATTTACAGACACCACTTAGCCTAACGATACCTGCTGATTCAATCAAATATGTATTGATGCCCGGATTAGTAATACCCAGCCACTGTGGTGGGTCATTGATCCACTTTGACGGGGGAAGACTGTAGGAGCATGATGTCAGACCGATCAACCTTCATTTATTAAGGTATCGCAAATGCTCGGTTTCAAAATAGACATCTTAAAAAACAAATATTTGTTTCATAAGAAAGACATGCATACAAACTTATGCATGCACCATCAGATTGTATTAACATCTATCTGGAGGATCTTCGGTTTTCTTTTTCCCCCCAAAATGGGCGTGGCCTTGATGTTTTAGTATCCGTATATGCCAGCAAAGAGTATGTTTTTTTGACAACAGCCGCTGCTGCCATTTTGGTCTCAAGATGCTTATTATATCAAGAATATTTTATTATTGAACACAGGCCATTTTGGTAGAATATGACAATAGAATAGAAATCATTTTGTACGGCACTTTGTAGGCCGACGTTTTACTGGCATCTGGTAGTCGTTTTCAGTCCAAAATGTTGGAAGTGTAGCTTTGCTGCTGGGTGCTGATGTTGCAATGTAACAACCAGTAGGCTTTCACTTCTTGGCAATATACTTTATTTGGTGCCAGTCTGGTTTATGAAAGACGCCATTTAGTTGCATTGTGGGATGTGTAGGATCCAGTGTTTCTGGAGCCAAACTAAAAAAAAGGTCGAGATATCCTGACTTTTTTTTTAGTTTGGCCTTAGTTTGCCATATGCTGCTTCAATTTTGACATTTTCTTTTTTTAACCTGTCTCTTGCAAGTCTCCCAGCTTTACGGAAGTGCCGTACTAAATTACTGGAGAACCCTTCAATCGTGTTTGATGAGCTTTTAAATGCACCTGAAGCCGTATCCCTGACAAGGCGACATCATTAACTGACAAGATAATTATGTCATTTCGTCAGATAGTCATATAACACTAGATAACGGAGACCCTCACTGATTTGTATTTTATTTTGCTGTGTTTTGGGATATTGTCTTGTGCAACATTGGATAGAAACAGGATCCACCTTTTCAGCATGTATATACTGTATTTCATTATGTGTCCAGATAACATTTCATACCCCTAGAGTCTTCACATTCTCATATCCTTAGATAATAATGACAGTAAAAGTATAACTCATATTGCAGTTTGACTGGTTATGTGTCATATGCATGTACATATACACAGAGCATAGACACAAAAAAAGAAACATAATAAAATCACAGACAAAAGGGAAGCTGAATGAACTAACTCACCTTTGCATAGATTGCTGCAGCTGTGGGGTTATAATTACTTTCAGTCTGTAACCTCAGTTCCTCTTCGTTGATGCACTTTGTGTTTTGGCAGATGTCTTGATTCATTAAATGAATCAAATCTCTATACACTTGGAACAGATGGGCTTATCTTCTTTGGAGCTGTTTGTTGCCTGATGAACAGCTGACTAATTCTGCTGTATTTTTAGTAGGGCTGTCAAAGTTAAAGGGATAATAACGCAATATCGTTTTAATGCCACTCATTTTTTTTTAACCCATTAGCGCATCTTGCGATTTTGAGCTTGCAGCGGGCTGAATATACTGGTATTTAACTAGAAAACCTAAGGAATCCATTGGTACCAACCATGTCGTACAAGCTTGTCGTAAAGGAGGTTAAAAAACGCTCCAAACTGGCATGGCCATTTTCAAAGGGGTCCCTTGACCTCTGACCTCAAGATATGTGAATGTAAATGGGTTCTATAGGTACCCACGAGTCTCCCCTTTACAGACATGCCCACTTTATGATAATCACATGCAGTTTGGGGCAAGTCATAGTCAAGTCAGCACACTGACACACTGACAGCTGTTGTTGTCTGCTGGGCTTGAGTTTGACATGTTATGATTTGAGCATATGTTTTATGCTAAATGCAGTACCTGTGAGGGTTTCTGGGCAATATTTGTCATTGTTTTGTGTTGTTTGTTGATTTCCAATAATAAATATATACATACATTTGCATAAAGCAGCATATTTGCCCACTCCCATGTTGATAAGAGTTTTAAATACTTGACAAATCTCCCTTTAAGGTACATTTTAACAGATAAAAAATGTGCGATTAATTTGCGATTGAATATTTTAATCGATTGACAGCCCTATTTTTTGTAGCATTTTTCATTGGGATGAAGTTCCATTGAATGTCTTTTCTAATGTTCAGTCTGTAAGACTGTATTATACAGGTTGTCACCGTTGAGCTGACAGCTGCAGTAGCTGTTTGGAGTAGATCTCCAGATGCTAGTCGGTTCCTGTAGACTAAGTTAAGGGTGGTGGAGTGGCACAGAGGAAAAACGCTCAGACACCTAGTTGATGGAAACAGGGTTTCTATTCATCCTGCTGTGACGTGTCACGAAATACAATGTCATTCTTTGAAACAGTGCCAGCAAGGTTGGTCGTGTTTAATTGTTTAATAAGAATTTGTTAATTATAGTTGAAGGAATGAATTTAATTTACATTAACAACTAACATTTGAAGAGATTTTTTGTGAATCAAATTAAATTGTGTGAGTGTTGCAGCCTCTTGTTGGTTGGAGAGTGATCGACCTAACCAGCCCATCAGCTCATATTGTTAAGACAGTGAACAAAGGAATAACGCTCATATTTTAGAGCTAGTATGCGTAGCTTGCCTCGTGTGTGTGTGCGCGTGCGTGTGTGAGAGCAGCTGTGTTTTGACATCTCTGATCATTTACCATCAAAGCAATAAGCAGATAAGAACACAACCTGTGCATGCATGCATGTATACGTGCGCGTGTGTGTCTTGAAAAGAAGCTGTTGTACTGTGACCCACTTAGAGAACACTGCTCATCAGTGCAGCACCACTCTACAACGCATCCTGCAAAATCCTCTACCATTTTTGGTATATGTGTAAAATTATCAAATGTCATGAAAGATACTTTTGGGTCCGTCAGAGTTAATGCGAGAATAAAGCAAATTTGGTTGTATCGGGCTCAGTTTTAAAGCTAGAGTGAAGATATTGACATCATATGAAACTAGAAAACCTAAGAGAATCCAGTGGTACCAACCATGTCATAATAGCGTGTCATGAAATAACACTCCAAACCTATGCTACATTTTGATTAATGCAAAAGTGTAGTGGTTAGCACTGGCGCCTCATAGCTAGAGGGTCGCAGGATCGAATCCAGCTTGGGCCCTTCTGTGTGGAGTTTGCATGTTCTCCCCGTGTTAGCGTGGGTTTCCTCTGGGTACTCTGGTTTCCTCCCACAGTCCAAAGACATGCAGGTTAGGTTAATTGTTGACTC
>CAKALG010044694.1:0-16120 GCA_916700815.1 Helicolenus hilgendorfi
ATTACTGCACCATTTGAAAAATGTTCCTGCTCACAATGACACTTACATTGTATGTACTTAAAGGTGTAAATGCAAGAACGGAGGCTTTGTTTTGAACAGATCTCCTGGTGGCTTCCTGAAGGTCCGGTGGGGAATTGCTTAACAAGAAAACGAGAGTTGAGGATAAGGTTGTGGTGATGTGGGAGTATGTTGGTTTATCTATTTACTAGATTTTAACCTTTATTTAACAAGGTAGTTTGCACTGAGATTAAAATCTCTTTTTGAGGAGAGACCCAAGACAGAAGCATTACCATACTAATACACTGAGGGACACCCAACAATATAGCAATAACAAGTTAAAGCCAAACTGACTACAGCTGCTACAAACATTAGCCATATCACCAGGTGAATTTATTTCACCGGAGTATTTATTTTCTTGACCATTATTGGCCAATATTTTCATCCTGATCCTGTTGTGTTGCACCACAATTGCAACATTTATGCCACATATCTACTGCATGGTACGGCACGGCTCTACTCAACTCAACTCAACTCAACTCAACTCAACTCAACTCTTTTTAGGTTTTCCATTAGAAAAAGGATACTTAATACCCGGTACTTTTTTTGGTACGACCTCGGTCAAGGTTCCAAGCGAGCTGATACTAGAAGGTGGAGTTAAAACACTGCAGACCACTGATCGGTCAGAGAGACCGAGATTTAAAAAAAAAAAATGGATTCAGCGAGTGTCACGTTGAATATGATGTCACAGTAATTTCACGCGGACTCACTACGGCGATCAGCTGAGAATCCTGCAATGAGGCCACACTATCTGTATCGGAAAATGAAATAGAGAAAAGCACCTGGTACCAAATGTGACTTGAGTTGAGTCAAGTCGAGCTGAACCGAACCACGCGGTGGCAATGAGGCATTAGTTGACCAAAACCATGTGTGCTTTCCTTTCCCGACCTTACGCTTTCACACAGTTTCAGAGCCTTGTGTTCATAAACGGTAATATTGGATACATTGTACCATTGAAGACTCTGAAACTGTTCGGTCTCAGGAATGTACTGGTGCCAAAGTTGTGATTGATATCGTTTTGGGCTGAGTTCATACTCTCCTCTGTCTGCTTGAGGAATCACTGCTCTGACCTTGTCAGATACACAGACAGAGGTAAGAGGCTGGGATCGGTGACTTTGCCTTTTTGCCCTTTAGAAAGATTTAGAAGACTTAAAAGTTTCTAGAGCTTAATGGCTATTGCGACATGGATATACTTCTGGAGATGAGCTGAAAGCAATCCGTTATTTCGTTATATTTTAGATTTAGTTTAATCTTTTTTATGTTTTAACCTTTATTTTGAGATAAACTCCAATGAGAGATGTAGATCACATGATACTGACATAATTTATATAAGGTATGAAAGAGCACATTTTTCTCTTTGGATTGAAGTTTCAATGTTTTCAGTTGTTGTCTACAAATCCAAGTATTCACTGCTGAGATTTGACTTCTCATGTCATGACAGCACTATGCTACATGCCAGCTGCAACAACACCCATTCTATGCATGCCTATAATGGGAGAACACACTCAAGACGCATTGAGGACGCATTGAGATCTGAGATCTTTCAGACCACATTCAGACATAATCTTGGCCACATATGCCACCTTGTTTTAGCAGTGTGTACGCGAATGTGACATTCCTTTAGTATAACGTCACAATGTCTGCTGTATTAGCCATGTGTTTACTGCGTGTTATTTGCATATAGATCGAGGAAGTGAGATCGGATCACAAGTGGCCACTCAAGACTAATGTGGAGACGCATTCTAATGCCAGGTGTGAACAGATGTACTTAGAGCTGTCCACTTGTGATCCGATCACTGATGACGCATCTTAATACCGGGTCTGAACAGGGCCTAAATGGTCTGTAGGTGTGAATGTGAGCGTGAATGGTTGTCTGTCTCTATGTGTCAGCCCTGTGAAAGTCTGGCAACCTGTACAGGATGTACCCCGCCTTCACTCGATGTCAGCTGGGATCGGCTCCAGCCCCCCCGCGACCCTGAGTAGGATACGCGTTTACAGATGATGGATGGATGGACATTCTGACCAGCATCACCATCATAGTCTGGTTCCACAGAATCGCAGACCACAAGTCAAATTTTGCTGAACAATTCAAACAGGACTGTTTGTCCTCTTGTGAATGACTGTTTCTCCAGCTGGAGTAGCAATTGACCAAACAGAGCCTTTGTGGGACCACGACTAAATTACTGTCAGAGTCAGACATATCTGGAATTCTTAAAGAAAATGGCTGAAAAAGATCCAAACTAAGAATGAATTGAGCCACAGCGTTGCATTTGGTGACATGTTTCTTCATCCCCATAAACACACTTTAGCTTATTTTGACTCAATATTGTCCTGCTGCTGTAAATACTCAGTTCACCTAATGGGTATTAATCTGCAGCTGAAAATAGTCCCTCATAACGTTTATTAAAAACTACAGTGCCCACCTGTTAAAAATGTTTAAATGAAATGTTCTATTTGTGAGGTGTTTTAAAGATTAATACTTACAGAAGGAACCAGTGGGCTGAGTGCAACATACTGGATAGTGCAGATGTAAAGTGTTAAGAGACAGACTAACATGACAACAAGGCCCTAGGCCCTATTGAATCCCCTTTTTGGGGGCCTTAAGGTGCTTGAGAAGTTGTTAAACTTTGCACACTTATCAGGCGAGATATAAAAAATATTATTTTAAGGGTCTCAGGCTTGGGTGTTGCAAAATGGCTCACTAGCACCTCTACAAAGTTGGAAAAAATTGAGCCCCTCGTTCGGGTTTCACCTACATGTCTGAAATTTGGTAGGCAGATGTAACATGTGGAGATGCATAAAAAAGCATCTTGGAGGTTTATCCAAAACCCAACAGGAAGTCTGCCATTTTTAATTGTATGTGCCATTTTTGCCCATTTTTGCCCATTTTTAGCGTTTTATAGGCCGTGTACTTTAACAAACTCCTCCTACAGATTTAATTCGATCGACGTGAAATTTGGTCAGGACCATTTAAAGACCTTTTTTCATGGGATTTGTTGACAACAAGAAAACCTGAATACTGACATCCTTATAATTTAAAGAAGAGAGCCTGGCCATGCTGACAGGTTACCATTTGTCAGCTAAATGAAGCTTAGCAGAAGTTCAGTCAGGAAGACTCCTTACAGTCTCATTCATTCACAAATCTCTGAGCTGACTACGGGCATTCATTCTTAATCAACCAACCAGATTCTGCCACGATTTCTCAAAGCCAATCATATTGTTGCTGTCAAATTTTAAAACTGTTCTTCTCCACCCCATCACTTCCAGCGCCCAGTCCTGCTCCACAACCCTTCATCGGATCTTCAGCAACTCCCTTCACCATCACCAGCAGAGTCTAGGGTGTACCAGATGCAGAGGCAAGGAAGCTGGTGTTTGTTATAGAGTTGAAATCTGTGTCATAATATGTTTCTGTTGCCATGGCTCTAGTGACACTGACAACAGCACCTCACCTGTAACACTTCAAGTATGCTCTCCAGCATATTCCGTATGTCTGCATGCCTTGAAAACAAAGTTGACAGCTCCATTAGTGAATGATTGGTCTTTCACAGTAGCACAGTACAGTGTAGTCACAGTATCCTCGCTGTGTGCTTGCATTTTTCTTCAGGTAGTCTGACCTGGAGAATAAAGGTAATGGCTACAATGCTTTATCAGCATGACAACGCTCCCAGCCGCTGGAACAGCCTTCCAGAGGAACTGAGAGGAGCTGAAAATATTGATATTTTTAAACGTAAACTACAAACCCATCTATTTAGCCTGGCTTTTATGTAGTGTTTCATAGTTTCATAATTTTATTGTTTTTATTGTTAATACTTAATTTGTTTATCATCATCATTATAGTGTTTATTTTACTCTATTTTATTTAATCAACAATGTATTGCTGATCATTATTATCTTTTTTTATTCTATTTTATTAGAATTTTATTATTTTAATACAATCTGCTTATTTGGTGTAGTTTCAAAAATTGTATTTATTTATTTTTTTCTTATTTTTATTTCCTTGTATTTTATTTATCTTTTATTATCTTTAATACCCATCTCTTATTGCTTTCTTATTCAATTCATTTTTATGTTGGCTGTTTTGGTGTGCGTTAGTCTCTAAATCCATTTTTAACACTCTATATTTTTGTCAATCGTCTGTCCAGTACTTTGAATTGTATTTGACTTTAGGACCATACATTTCTGTACAAAATGTTATGTCAATTCATACAGCAGTTATTGACTGACAGACGGACCCACTGACATTGCCATCAGCTATGATGCAAGCATGGCTAAAAAGAAGTGGAGGAGGAAGAGAACCTGTTGGACAAATGAAAATGTTCACGCCTTCGTTAGTATTTGGCAGGCGGAGGCCAATTCGAGGGAAGCGGAGCCAGCTGAAACAAAAAGGTACATGTGTACCAGATGATTTCTGAGCATCTTGCAGAAATGAGGGTACAACATAGAGCGAAAAAAATAAATAAAAGTGGTTTGATGCTGTGCTGTCGCTTGATTCAGCATTTAACGCAAGAAGAAAATCTATATCTTCCATTATTGTCTGTCCCACACATAGCGTACTTGGTCCCGCTGTTAATGATAATGATTGTGATGGTTTGTGAAATACAGTGGTAACATAAGGAAGAATTAAATACCAAAGCCTCTCAAGTTGTTTACAAGTGGAAAGCACAAGGTTATGGGATGTAGCGTTGTTAGTGGCTGTAACTGCAGTAAGGGGAGTAGATTAAGTGGAAGGAACAGGCTGAAGAGTGATTATTGTTTGCATTGTGATGATTAATAAGTAGATTATGTGACTCGATATCAGGACACAGAATTGTATTTTATTTTACATTTATTTCTACTTAAAGTGAAATAGTTGTGAATGGTGCTCCACATCCTCTCCACATGCAGTATTTACATGCAAATGAACAGAGATATACACATTCTGTATGTGTGTGTGTACCCACACCTTAACCCTCTCTTCTCCTCCAGCTGACATCCTCCAACAATTTCATTGTTGACCTTTCTAACAGGTACTTTTCAGTCCACTTCAACCACAGTCAAAGGCACCATAATAATTGTGTCTGGATGGCTATCACTGTCCAGCTGCTGTGGGGCTTTTATTGGATGAACATCCCGGTCTTTCTGGCCAATAGAAGAGATAGGAGTAAGATCTCACCTAGCAACAAGGATCACTGACTGTGTATTGCCGCTAGCTAACTGACACCCTAAAGACAAATCATTTCAGAAATATTATTTTTGTCAATGTGGTGAGGGTGTGACATTATATTTATTTGTTCTCATCACAAACAATGGTATGAATTAAAGCTTCAATATGCCAGAGTAAACAGAGAAGGTGTATGTTGAGCAACACATCCTATCCAGCTGATATTTTCTTCTCTGTAGTTGTGTTGTTTTTAAAAAAAAAAATCTTATATACATATATTCATATGTTATCATTTTACTCAGTCACAGAAGTGATAAGTAAACAGATTCACCTTTTCAACTTCCAGAGAGTTTAGTGGTGCAGCTGAGAGCAAAATATTTCCTATCGTTTCTTCATTGCATGCTGCATTGAAAGAGGACGATCAGTCAATTAAGCATTGTTCTTCCTTACCTATAGACCAATGAGGCAATATTTGCACTACACTTCCATGGGCAGTAGCAAGATATCTGTAAAATCATGGGCCACCGTCTCACCATAATGTCCACAATAATGAATTATTATATTATTATAAAAAAAAATAATATTCAATCTGTGATGATTTGTTGGAATAATAAGAGGTTTTGTACACAATACACAATGTCTGTTAACATTATATTATGGTTTAATTTATCAGTATTTAACATACTGTAATATTGTATACGCAATTACTTTAGCAACTTATCTGAACAAAATATTGCTGCTACAGAAACAGTTTGATTAGCAACTTTTTCAAATGCTGTTTTAGCAAGTGCACCAATTTTTTTAAATTTCTTTTTTAAATGCAGTTTTTTTTTTAAATTATATTCGACATCGACATTCTTCAAACCTGTGTATTTGTCTTTAAGGCGAGATATAAGGATGCAGATTTACCACATTGTTTTAGATGTAATTTTGTTAACAACGCTCAGTTCCATAATTACCCAACCAGACAGGCTGAGAATCTTCATCTTCATTTGTATAAAACATCCCGTGGTCAATTTTCTATCAGATTTCGTGGAGTTATCATGTAAAAAAAGAATTTAGAAATCACTCTTGGAAACAGTAAATATGGCAATTACTCCTGTTTCTTAGTATTTTTTTTCTTGTTTTAACTTTACTCCTACGCTTTACACTGTATATTTTTTGATGTGAAATATTTTGAACACCAATATCTATCCTGATGATTTTTGTCCTGGTAATATTTTTTTACTTATTGTATGTCCTTTGGGTGTGGTTTTTATATAAGCCATTATAGGTTTCTACCACACCCTCACACGTATTTTACATTCCTTTCATGTGAATTGTATTTTACTGTCTTTTTATATGTGTGAAACAAATAAACATGTATATACAATTAAATATATGGTAGGAATGCTGTTGATTGATCCCTGTGATGCCATTACAACAGCAATATTTTACAATATGGTTTCACCCGGTTTTTATCAGATAAAAAGCCAAAAATGCTGACAAACTCAAAGAGGTATTGCGACACGAAGATAAAAGTGAGATGCATCTTGCAGCGCGGTTAACGACACGGGGAAGAAAGATGTAAAATACATGTCAATGCAACTTTCCTTTGACCCCGCGGAGGTGTTGCATTACTGCAGGCTATATAGTGGGAGCCGTGTGTCTGAAGAGACTCCCTGCAGCTTCAACCAATAACACCCCCCCATGATGCTGTCAAAGGGATGGAAGGATGGAGCCATTGAGGGAGGCGTCAAACTCCCTCGTTGGCAGTGAGGAGTAGAAGACTACTGTAGCCGAAGATATAGATGTACGGCGCAGACTCCCCAGCTGCTTGTTTGGACGAGTAGAATATGTTTGATGTGTGTTTGTGTGTGTGTGTGCGCGCTCATCTATGATGTCCTCCTTTAATCTCTGTCAGCATGCTAGGCCTTTCGCTGTCAACATGAGCTCATGGTGGTGTCTGACTTAGATTTCTGTGTGTGTGTGTGTGTGCAGATATTCTCATTTCCATCTGCAGTGTGAGAATACACCCCTCCTCATACATCTCCCTATCCTCTCCTCCTCCTCCCCTCTGTTCTCAGAACAAGGCCTGGACATAAAGGACACATTTGTTCTCAACCCTGTGCCATGCTTGTCCGCGCCATTGTTCTGCAAGCCTACTGTTAATATCCGTTGCAAATCTGCTTACTTTCAGATTCCATCAATACGGGCGGGGCAGACAAAGAGAGGACTATATGGCCCGTTCAAGGCCCAGAGAAAGGATGCAAACAGAGGTTGTCAGTGTGTTCCTTGACTCCGGGAAGGCGCTGACAATGGCAGCAGTGTGAGGCAGCGTGGTGATTGATCAGTCTGATGTTGTGCCGTGTGGGATGGATGTCACAAATAGAATTAAACAAACAAAGGTTGAGAGGAAGTGGCATGATTTAGTTGATGGGATTTAGAAAAAGGATGAATATGAGCTGAGTGAATGCGGAGGGTCTACATGTCCTGCTTGTAATCCATAAATTATTTCACACTGTGTCATGATTAAGGTGGGTGGGGTAAGAAAAAAAACTACACCTACAGTAAATGACCACCAAATTTCAATCTTTTTTTTAGAAAAAAAAAGATTTATTATTACTATTTCTCAAAGACATAGCAGAAATATTCACGTTTGGTGAAGTTAAATTTCAATGGGTTGATGCAAGTAAAGCCATTAAACTTGAATAGCAGCAAGAGATGTTTGGTCAAAGGTTCGATACAAATATGAGTAGTTTAGAAAATAAATGGTTGTTTAAAACGCAGTTATGTCATTTTTTATATGACCATTTATGATATTGAAACCAACAAAATGAATTAAGAAGATATGGACTGTAGTAGACGGGGAACTGGCCAATTTAGGAGAAAAAGAAGAAAATAAAAAGAGCTTGTGCTTCTAACAAACCATGCTATCATTTCAGTGTATTAAGATGAAATACTTTTGCATGGCTAACAGGATAAGTGAATTCATTAAATGGATGGATGGTTGGAGTTTAGCATGGCTAAATTGCATTCTTAAAGCTGCATTAATCAATGGATGTAAATTTTTTACTTTTTGACCGCACCCCAAGACTGGTGTTTGACCCATCTGGGTTTTAAGAGGTCAAGTATAAGGAAGGATAGTGACACTCACACATACTGAAATATGTAGCCCTACAACGTCACGTTTCAGTCCTGTGACAAATCTTCAGCTGAGGAGGATCCCATGAGAGATGTGTCTCTGATATGTCTGAAATGTAAAAAAAAAAAAAAAAAAACTTTCATCTTCTTTCTCTTGAAGCCTGAGATCACAGAACAGTTCATCAAACACATCACTCTTCTCTAACCTTTTATCAGTCCTACATTTTTTATCTAACTGTTCTGTGAAGACTTTAGACAAATAAGCTATACATGATGGCCACTGATGCTGGTTCTGTTATACTGACAAATGTGTCTTAGTTGATAATGATTTCATCCCTTTACATGCTTTCCCCTAATAGCAACAGCGGCGTATGTGTCCTCTCTCATGTGCACATTTGCCTGTAACTTGGCACTGCAGGAAAAGTAACATTACTGAACTTGAATCCTACCTTCTATATTTTAAATGGGACATATCGTGCTCATTTTCAGGTTCATGTATTGGTATATAGGTATTTTGATGATTGAATGTTCAAATAACATTATTTTTCTCATACTGTCTGTCTGAAAATACCTGTATTCACCCTCTGTCTGTAAAGCTTCATTTTAGCGCCTGTCTCTTTAAGGCCCCCTCCCAAAAAAAGCCCAGTCTGCTCTGATTGGCTTGCGTAAAAAATATGGTGCACCTTTGCAGAGATTGGGCCTTTCTCAAACCGGACCCAAACTGTGACAGAGTGAACTGCGTTTGTAGTCACACCCACAGCTTAATGAAGCACCTTTTAAAGGTCCCATATTGTAAAAAGTGAGATTTTCTTGTCTTTTATATTATAAAGTAGGTTTAAGTGCTTTATAAATACTGTTAAATTATCCAAACGCTCAATATACGGAGAAATACACAGAGCCCATATTTAGAAATTGTGCGTTTGAAACAAGCCGTTAGGATTTCTGTCATTTGTGATGTCAGAAATATACAATATTTAGATCATTACACAGTTTTAAACGTAAACATTCTAAATGTGTCCCAGTTTATTCCTGGTTGCAGTGTATGTGAATAACATCAGCTGACAAGAAGTAAACATGGACCCAAACTGTTGCTTTGCAACGCAATTCCGTTGCAATTCCGTTGAAATGCACAAAAACGGAGCGTTTCAGACAGATGGTGAATACAGCCATATTCAGGCTGACAGTATGAGGAAAATATATATTTTTTTAACATTACAGCATGTAAACATGTTCAAGTAGAAACACAAAATACGAGTATGAACCTGAAAATGAGCACGATATGGGACCTTTAAGGTGTTGGATATAAGCGCCAAGCTTTGGGACAAACTTCCCTCTCTCCAACAGAAACAGAAACTGTCGTAACGTTTCGTAACCATGGTTTCGTATAAAGCAGCAACTGTTATACACAGTACTAATAATAATTTACAGTGTGGGCAGTGAGGTGGCAGACTCATTACATTCACTCCACATAAAATACTCCTCATGTCTTTGGAGAAAAATCTGAATCAGAATCCAGTTTATTGACTATTAGGTTTTTACATGCAAGTCATTTGCTTTGGTGGATAAACAACAAACATAAATATAGAATAGAAAAAAATACAATAAAAATATTAACGCATAGGTCTACTATTTAAATAAAATATGCTAAATGTATCTGTTTAAAATTAAAGCGCTTGGCAGGAATACGCAAAGTTCTCAGTCACACAGGCTCCGCTCTCTACTGGACTCTATGGGTAATACTCTCCTCCAATCACATGCATGCATTCAACAACTGAGATTTGCATAAATGTAGCCGGCACCACAGCATACAATGCGGCCTCCAGTGCTGCCTGGCATCCTTTTCTCTTCAGCAATCAACGATTGCCCACTGACTGCTACATCTCCACGGATGGAGTCTCCACTACAAGAACTTGCTATAGTATAAGCGCCATATCTCTCATATCATTGAAATGTTGGATGTAGTGTTAGCTACTTTCATTGGAAAATAGTTGGCACCATTGACTTCCACACCTCAACGTTGCCAACAGTATCTACCAATGCAGGACAGAGTCCTCTTTAGTGAGGCGGAAAATAAGGATGTGGAGGTCAAGGTGGTGGATAGGCATGTAGCGAGTCCAGCTTTCTTCAATTAGATCATGGTTGGCCCCTGTCCCAGACCTGAGATCAATGTTTGTCCTTTTTATTAACTGTATTATCTCTTCCCTATGACTTTGCTCCCTTTAGCTCTGTTTTGGTCTCCTCCTCCTCCTGAGGGAAATATCTGGCTATTCAGCAGCTAAATGCTCCACCATGTTCACCACATAGTTAAGTTTGGTCCATCATTTGATGCTGAGCAGGTAATGTGCGGAGGGATTTTAGAGCATTGTTGCTGAAAACAGCTGTGTCTGAAAGCCACAATAACTTGTTAAAACAAAAACAAAAGCTGAAAGACACTAAAAGCTCAGAAGAGGTGCCAGGACCTGCAGAGTCAGGTGATAATTACCTCCGCCAAACAGAAAAACTACTGGCCCGATTTTCAGGAAACTTTGTGAGATAGGCCTATCTGAGTTCTCCGAGCACCAAAACAACATCGACAGGAAAATAAAAGCCTTGAGACACAAGACCCGTCTCTTGAGACAGCAATGTCTGTGAGATTGACTGCCCGGCTGGCTAGCTAGCGATCCCCACGGGGTTGTGGAGGCTCTGCGGATCTTCTCAACACTGAAAACGTCGTCCTGAATACAATTGGGCGAGAAGTGCAACAGCAGTAGTCACTGGTGTCCGACTTTCACATTTCCACAGTCTTCAACTAAGTGGGTTTGTTGCCTAAACTTAAGGAGATTTCTGAGAGAAAAGCAAACTTCTCCCATGTGCCTGGGCCTGTCACTCCTTTCTTCAGCTACTTCCTACCTGCTCTGCCCTTTCTGAGTTTGATTGCTAAGACTGAAAGCATGACACAACATGGAAGCAATGCCCCCTCATTTGCGTAATGAAGCAGAAATGCATGAAGCAATGTATGAATAAATGTATAAAGAAAAGAATAAAGAGATAAATAAGTTTGGGGAAATAAATAAGGAGTGACATGCTAAGGGAAAATCATGCATAAATAAATAAATACATATATAAATACATACATTTAAATAGATATAAACTAAGAAATACATAGAAAATACATGCAAAAAAATGTATGTGAAAATAAATAAATAAATAAAAGTGGAAATTAAACAAAAGAGTAACTAATGAAAGGTATTAATACAAAGGTAAATAAATAAAAAAGATAATTAAAACAGAAATATGAATTTATGTCACATTTTATTTAATTAATGACTACATTTATTTTTAATATTATTTGTACTACTTTTAATGGCATATTTATTAATCTATCAAGTCATTCATTTATTTATTAATTTATTTTTTAAATTTTGGCCGGTTCCGTCTCCATACATCGTTGTTGTACCCCTTTCAAATACAAGCTGTCATGTGATCCATTGTTAATATAAAAATATTGATTATAGGTGCTTTAACCATACTGTAGTTACCATGTGCAGATACCAAAGAAAATGCTAACCTTCAAAATGTTGACTTCGGACATTAAAAGGCGCTGAATGTTATCTGGAGGATTGCAGGATTGTCTAGTATTGACGTTTATGTTAATACTGTTACTAAGATGTCATATAGTATATAAAACCAGACAGGATATTGAGATTAAGTTGAGGAAATACCAAGTACAGCCCACCAGCCGGAGCGCTCTCTCCATGACACGACCTGTGATTGGCCAAAGTCTCCCGTAGATTTTTTAAAGCCTGGAAACAGAGCCATGAGGAGGTCCAGAAGTCTAGTTATCGCTCAGAAAACTTGAATTACAATATGCTGACAGGTTATTATGGAATTTTTGCCTGACGACGCCAAAAATATACTGCCTACTGAAGCTTTAATTTGTAGCTGCCAATGGGCAAAGCTGTCTGAACCCCTAAATCTAACTGATTATTCACTGTAGGAACGTTCATTCTTTTGTTCTTGCTGAAGTATGCTGTGGATGCCTAGCAGGGTAGTGTGACCTGGCACTGCTGCTTCAGAACAATGGATCCATCCATGTGAGCTCTCATTGTGTCTGTTGTCTGTGTAATAAGGGAAGTTCTCCCCAGTGATGAACCCTCATCCATTTAATTTCAGACACTCTCTGTGTGTCCGCTGCCCTGCCTTGCTGACAATCTCCTGTGGTTAATGAAAACATAACAGACTGTTTAGCTGGTCTGGGCAAGATCCCCATCATCTCCCGGTCATACCAGCCAAATCTACTGCCGGCCCAACCCCTTTGGTCTCACCCAAACCGTCCCTCTCTGTCCCCCGCCGCTCTGTCTCCCCTTTGCTTCATTTACAATGCTCCCCTGTCACCCCCCTGGCCCTCCACATGCCTGAATGTCAGCCAAACGTATTCTGCACCCCGCCTCTATATCCTCTGGGCTTCTTCTATCTTCCCCATCACTCCTCAGCCACCATTCACTTGTCTTCCACTTTCTCACCCCTCCTCAGGCTCTCTCTCAGACCTCATCTCGGAAAAATTCAGTCCTCACCCAAATCACAATTTGTCTTCAATTTGTGTCCGTCCAACCTCAGATCTCTTGGTGTCCAGCTACGTTTGCCCTAATATCTCCCCCTTTCCCCCTTTCACAATTTCTACGTGTGCTTGTCTCAGGTTTCCCCTTCCTTCATCCCCTCACGTCACTATCTCTCCTCCCTTATCTCACCGCACCCCCATTCTCCTGCTTTTTTCTGCTCTTCTGCTTGCTGATTCAGTGGCTCAGTCCATTTTCCCCGACAGCCCAATCTGGGGAGGCTGCCTAGTCCCTCTGAATGCAGCCTGGGAGACATGAAGCCCTGCCAGCTTCCGATGTCATTACTGGAACACAACACGGTCAGACAGGCAGACGCGAACACACACTCCAACACGCCATGTGCACGCACACACACGAAAGCCAACACACGCATAGGGATGAAGTGAAAGAGGAACCCACAGTGCATACCCAGTTTTATATTGGCCGGAAAAGTTAACTCACTAACAGTAATTACAATTTTCATAGAATGTAACAATAAGACAGGAAAATAAGAGGTGCTACATTAGTTAATCGCAGCTTCAGAACATTTATTAAACGCGGCCATCACCATTGCGAACACTGGGTTACACTACATAAGAAACGACTCTACAGCACAAAGGGATAAGCTATCTGGCACAAATCAAGAAGTGGGAATTGTGGAAAACAAAAACAATGATCTTGGGGGTTTTATAGTAAATAGAGTCCTCAGTTCCTTTAGGTACACAACAAGTTACCCCCCAAAAAAGAATTTCTAATGGCTAAAATATATTTATAAAATAATAATATATTTATATTTCCAGGTATGGGTACAGGTAAAAATCATTTAGAGGCAGGATTTGAAAAAAGGATAGAGGGTATTGTATGGTGTACAGATTGTAAAGCACTTTAAGGCATATTTGTCTTTTTTTTTTTTGTAGCATAAAGGGATTACAACTAGCGTTTTGTTATGCAATCCTTTGTTGTAGAATGACAATAAACAAACCTTATAAACCTGGTTGTATGGGTTTGCCTAACCCATGAAGGCACAAATCAAGAAGTGGGCAATGATGTTCTTCCATGACAAATCAAACAAAATCTTTCACACCAAGAAATAGCCCATGTTGGACGGAGTAAAAAGGCAAACATATTTCTCCTCATGGGAGGGGTAAGTGAAGTAACATAGTTCATGGGAATGTAGTTTTAAAGCTGCAGTGTGTCCTCCGGTGTCCTCCGATGCTCCTAATGGCATCTGCAAGATTTCACAGACCGGAGGAAAACAACCAATCAGAGCCGAGCTGGAGTCGACCGTCTCTGAGCAGCTGTCAATCACTCACAAACTCGGATCAAACGGTCAAACTAGGCAGCGCTGATCAAACACGAATCAATATTCTGTTAATGCCTATTTTTTGTGTAAAATGTTTTCAAAAACATTTGAGGTGAAGACAGTTGAGGAAATACAAAGCACCGCCCACCAGCCGGAGCAAACTTTCTCATTTTACAGTTAAACAGTACACTACAAGATGTTTCTGAAAACATCGAGGAGAGAAATAGGCATTACAGTAACAGAATATTGATTCATATTTGATCAGCGCTGCCTAGTTTGAGTGATTTACAGCTGCTTCCGTTGAATGAACAGCCAATAGGAACGCTCTCTCTCTCTGAAATGACCTGTGATTGGCCAAAGTTTTTTTTTAAAGCCTGAAAACAGAGTCATAAGGAGGTGCAGAAGTCTATTTTCTCTCAGAACACTTGAATTACAATATGCTGAAAGGTTATTATGGAATTGTTGCCCTGTGATGCCAAAAACATTCTGCCTCCTTCAGGTTGGTTTAACGCAGACAAAAGTTATAACTAACATTTATAATGAAAAAAACACAATATTTTCATGAATGTTTTAAAATAGCATATTTAAGAAATAATAGTATTGGTGTACTTTTGTCTGCATGGTGACAATGACTGAGTAAAAGTTTTTTTCTGTATATTACATGCAGCTCTCCCTACCTCTACCCCTCCTCATCCTCCTTTCTTCTCACACTGTTTCGCAAGACTTTCTCAGAAGAGTCTCCACAGACACATCATGCTTGAGTTGATGTGATTAGTTTTAAGGCTTATAGGATATAGATGAAAGGATACAGACGGAAGCCTTCTGTTGGCTTTTCCCACTGACAGTTGAATAGGCACTCTGTGGCTTTGAGAATACCCCACACTTAATTTGCTGTGGCAGGCTTAGATAGCATATGACTTAAGATGGCCACCTCGCAGAGAGGTACAGAGATGCAATGATCAGTGTGTTGGTCGAAGAGAGGTCACTGAACTCTCCCACTGTGGATTGAAATAGCTGTTGTATTGTCGGGTAATAACTACATAGAGAGAGGGAAACGTTGTCAACTAAAATCACCCGTGGAGTACCGCAGGGCTCAATTCTTGGTACATTGCTTTTCTCAGTGTACATGCTGTTAAATCTGTTGATCCAAACTTCCAATACAAACTATAAACCTTTGCTACCGCAGATCCAGCAAATCACGATAGAAAATGTGCTTTGCGGCAGTAGTTTTGGGTAATAATGTAACTGTTTAGGACCTCGTAAATATGACCAGCTTGTAAAACGTGAATAGTTACTCATAAGAACTAAATGCTATCTTGGATTGAGCTGTAAAGGATCACTGTCAATCTTAATCTTAAACTCTAAAAGAGGCAAAGTCCCGCCCCTTCCTGTGGATCACCATGGGACCTTTCTTCAGAAAAAATATGAACGGTGGTCAACGGAGAGACTGATTTTTGATATCATTTGTATTGCGCCATGAGTCACACACATGATGTTTGTCAATTTAAAAGATAATTATGCAAGTCAAAAAAGTCACATTTTGTCACAAAACTGTTGAAGTATCAGACTGTGAAAATGCATAATTAGGAAAAATACACCCCCAAAAGTCACGTAACTGACATCTCTCTCTCTCTGCAGCTACGATGCCTGTGTGTTTCCAACTGGGATGAACTCACACCAGCAACGGGTCTTATTGACAAACATCATATGTGTGATTCATGGCGTAATTCAAACGGGATCCAAAAAATATTTGTCTTTGTACATATTTTTACTGAAATAAGGTCCCGTGGGGTCCACCGGAAAGGGGAGGCACTTTACCTCTTTGTTTCCCCTTTTAATGTTGTGATGGTGAGGAGGGATCCCTCAATTTATACTGACAATATTAGGTAGCGAGTTGTACACCATGAGCTGAAAATGTAAAAC